>CAUYRH010088590.1:0-12700 GCA_963574655.1 Perodicticus potto
ACGGGCAGTTTTGTCAAGACCTATATTTGATTTTATTTCGAATAACTTTTTTTTTTTTTTTTTTTTTTTTTTTTGCGGTTTTTGGCTGGGGCTGGGTTTGATCCCACCACCAGCATATGGGGCCGGTGCCTTATTCCTTTGAGCCACAGGCGCCGCCCTAGAGTAACATTTCTGTTGAGAAGACTTCCTGAGTGGTGATGAGTACTGCACATCGCGTCACATGAGGAAGCCCCATTATGTCAGGTGATCCCTCTATTAGTGTAATGTTCATTTCCATCATTTGCTTCATAACTTACTTAAAGGTAAGTTTTCCTGTTATTAGTAAGCAATCTGTGGGGTGATTCCTTGGCGTAAGGTGGACATCCTATTGTCCGACAGCTCTCCACTCTCAGCATCAATTGATGATCTTTGTTAATATATGTCTACAGATACCTCTATTGGTACTTTGAAACTATAAGAGAAAGAGAAGAAACAGTCTCTGCCCGTGAGCTATTGGGCATCTAGTGTTGGAAATTGTATAAATTTTAGGTGGCATAAAGGAAGGAAGGCATGTAATAGCATCTTTTTTTGTTTGTTTTGTTTTTTTGCAGTTATCATTGTTGTTTAGCTGGCCTGGGCCAGGTTTGAACCCGCCAGCCTGAGTGTATGTGTCCAGCGCTGTACCCCCTGAGCTACAGGTGCTGCCATGTAATAGCATCTTAAAAGAGTCCAGCTGCTTCTCGATTGCCTCGCTTTCTCAATGTTGGCTTATTCTACATATGGTATACGTTGAGTAACAGTTTCTTGATACTCATCCCTCATTATTGTTTATTCTTGGCCCTAGTGGGTTTGTCTGGGTTCCAAAATGGCTGTTCTTACAAACCTTCAGGTAGCTTGTTCAGAGGGACTCAGATTTCAGCCCTTCTTAGTGGAGTGATTAAAGGAGAAGAAAAGCTATACAAAGCTGTTATCAGAAGAGTTCAGAAAATAGATTTGAGAGAAGGAAAGGCAAATTATATTCAGTTTTGTCAAAGCACATAAAAATATATCTCTTTTTTTTTTTTGAGACAGAGTCTTACTTTGTCACCCTCTATAGAGTGTCATGGTGTCATAGCTCACAGTAATCTCAAACTCATAGGCTCAAATGATCATCTTGCCTCAGCCTCCTGAGTAGCTGGGAGTACAGGAACCCACCACAACGCACGGCTATTTTTAGAGACTGGGTCTCGCTCTGGCTCAGGCTGGTTTTGAACCTGTGAGCCAGACAATCCACCCACACCGGCCTTCCAGAGTGCTAGGATTACAGGTGTGAGCCACCGCACCCAACCTTAATATACCTCATTTTATGCTTCCAGGTTGTTTCATGCTGTGGATGTCAATGGAGATATTTGGGAAGATGAGATTGAAGACTAGTTAACTCCTGCTCAAGATATGGAAGTGGAATGGTTTGCCCTAATCATTTATCACGAACACAGAGTAATCTTGAAGAGTATTTAGGGTACCAATCAATCACTCTTCCTATGTAGACACTATGGAAGAACAAGGTGTATATTTTCATGTGGTACTACTGATTAAGGCACATTCATGCATTTTTTAATGTAACATACATTGAGAAAAATTATAAGCCAAAGGTTCAGAAAATGAAAGCTACAGAATATTAAATATTATAATGTGCCCAAAGCTCTGAATAGTTAAAAATTAAATATTTATTTCCTTCTCCAAGCTTTAAATAAGGCAAAGAGGCTCAGGAGTTAAACTTACAGATCCTTTTTGTCTCTGAGAACCAGCCCTCTGGTTTTATCTCTGAGATGCATTCCTAAGACATTCTGTTGCTGCCCCCTTAGAGCTGGGGTTGGTAAGAAGCCTTATTCCTGAGAGCCTGATCTCATTCACTCCATGTCACTCATGTCCCTTCCACCTAAATATCTGCTAAGTTCTCTTTGGAAGGAGCCCTTTATTCTATAACTGACTGGATGGCCCAATATCATTTTGATCTCCCACTTTCCAGAATAGAAATTTATAATAATCTTAAAAGTATTTTTTAAAACCACAAACACTGTTGGTCACTTGTTATTTATTAGTGATGTATATAGTAAATGGTTTAAGCCAAATGTAGAATTTAATTATATTGGTTTAGAAGAGTTTCAGCTTTATTCAACTTCCTGGGCAGTCGAGCCTAGATTCAAAACGACTTCTCTTTTGCTACCTTTCATTCCACATTCTCTCCTTTCACCTTCTGTTAGTAAGAATAATGTTAATATTCCGGCAGCACATTTTTGTTTCCTCCATTAGAATAGGAGAAAACCTAATATATTCCCAAGCTGAATGTTCTTTAATTATCTGCATTTTGAATCTGTCTATGCTACTGTAGTTCCAGAATTCCTAACTTTCTGGCATGTTTTTAAAGGTCTTCTCTGATGAGAAATGGAAATTTGGCTTCCTACCATTTTTTGCAACAGCAGTGTTTGGGGGTGATAATTTTGGATTGATACCTAGATTCCTATTTCTGAATTTTGCTGGCTTTTTGAAAACCTGGCTTTCCTTAAGGTTTGGTAAGCAGCCTGGTAGCAAAAATAAGACTTTCTTAAAAAGACAGAAAAATTGGACTATAGCTTGTAGACATGTTCCTTTTTTACACCTTGTCCTTGAAAATTGAAGGATCACTTTTAACTTTTTGAGGTGTGGGTGTCCAAAGAATCAGTGAGGACTATGTTTCTGGAATTTCAATAAGGATGCTTAATCTTAAAAATAAAAATAATTTAAAAAATCATCTTATAATTAGAACAGAGTTGTTGCTATTTGTTCTGTCACCAGTGCAACTAGTCACATTCTAGCATATAACATATTCTTAAGAGTGAGTAGAAAAAATCAAGGGACAGTACCTCCTCTTTTACCTGGGCTTATGACTGAGCTTAGGTTTTAGGGCCCATATTTTGCTTAAACAAAATGGCTTCATGGACTTCCATTTAGACCATTTTACATGTAAACTGAAGTTATGACAATTAATAGGGGAAAAAACTAAAGTTAATTTAAAGGATAATTTGAAGATAAGAAGTGGAAATTAAAATGATTAGTTATACAATACATACCCAAGAATTTTGTAATTAGATAGGAGCTCAGATTATTTTTAGTAGTAGCCATTCAGAAGCTTTTTAGCTCAAGAGCTATTTAATATTTACTTGAGATCATTTTATTTTAGCCTATTGTACTTATGTTGATGATGTCAGAGAAGTAGAAAAGGCACCTTTATAATACAGATTTATGAAAGAAATGAGAGAGTTTCTTTCAATTTATGATTTTAAAAAACACAGGTGTTTGGTCTCAGAGACTTGTTCTTTCACCTAAGTTTCTTTTTTAAGGTACAATCAAAGGCAATAGGGCTTATAAAGTCTTATTCCTGAGGCATGAGTTATGACCTAGTTCTATTTAGCAGAGTACTTTTGTCTCTGAGTAAAATAAAAGATTGGGTAACACCCTGAATGCCCTGTTTAGAAATGGGTTTATGGAAAGTTGATGTATCAGAAAAGTATGTGATAAAGAGTTTTTTACATAACTTATTTCATGAAAGGCTTTTTATTTTATTTTTACAAGTGGACTCAGATTTGCTATAAATTGACATGAATTTCACAGGTCTTTTTGGTGAGAGTTTTAAGATGCTGTGTCTCTTGATTTTTATATAAAAGACTTGAGTCTAGAGCTGATAAATGTAAATAAACTACCAAATAACCTTTCTTTGAAGTCAAAGTAGAAACTCTGTGACACTTTGAGCTTGTGATTAAACTAACTTAAGGGTCTTCCTTTGTCAGTGAAAGTGCATCTTTTTCCATCTGTTTTGTAAGAAAAATTTTTATTTTAGACAAGTTTTCTACTCATAGAAAAATTGCAAAGAGATTACAGAATTCCCAAATACTCCACACCCAGTTTCCCTGATTATTAACATCTTATGTTGGTATGGTATATTTGTCATATTAATGAATCAAAACTGACACATTAGTATTAAGCAGGGTCCATACTTTAGGCAGATCTCCTTCAGTTTTACCCAAAGTCCTTTTTCTGTCCTAAGACCCCCTCCCCAAGATACCACATTATTTCATTTAGTCATCTTGTCTCCTCTTCGCTGTCACAGTTATCTCATCCATTTTTGTAATTGGTGTTATATAAACATCCTGTATACTTTTTTTTGCAGTTTTTGGCTGGGGCTGGATTTGAACCCACCACCTCCAGCATATGGGGCTGCGCCCTACTACTTTCTTTTTTTTTTTGAGACAGTCTAATTTTGTCACCCTTGGTAGATTGCTGTGGCATCATAACTTACAGCAACTTCAAAATCTTGGCACAAGCCATCTGCTTGCCTCAACCTCCTGAGTAGCTGGACTACAAGCGTCTGCCACAACACCTGGCTATTTTTAGAGACAGGGTCTCGCTCTTGCTCAGGCTGGTCTAGAACTCATGAGCTCAGGCAATCCACCCACCTCAGCCTCCCAAAGTGCTGGGATTACAGGCATGAGTCACCATGCCTGGCCTCATCCTTATATCTTTTTTTTGAGACTGAGTCCCACTTTGTCGCCTTTGGTAGACTGCCATGGCATCACAGCTCACAGCAACCTCAAACTCTTGGGCTTAAGCGATTCTCTTGACTTAGCCTCCCAAATAGGTGGGACTACAGGCGCCCGCCACAACGCCCTGCTATTTTTGTTGTTGTTGTTGCAGTTGTCATTGTTATAGTTGGCCCAGGCCAGGTTCGAACCACAGCCTCTATGTATGTGGCCGGCGCACTACCCACTGAGGTACGGGTGCTGCCCCCATCCTTTATTTCTTGATGCATCTGGATTGGTCAGAGCTACAAAATTTCTCTTGAAGACTGGTTACTTAATCCTAGCAGGCTCAGCAAATCAATGAAATTCTTTTCAATTGAGGTCTTTTTATAGCTTTAAATTAGTTGCGTCTCAGGATGTTTCACTGGCTGTGTATACAATTTTAGGCTGTTACCCTGTGCTGGTAAACATTTTCCTGCTCAGCTTCATGAAAAAAATGATTTATCACTGGACTGTTGATCAGGCTATTCTGTGAGTCAGTGGGACCCATGAGGCTCTGCACAGAGAATATTTTCTACCATTTCTGTCAGATTCTGAAGCATGTCAGGTGGATGCAGCCCTCTGTCGAGGAACTGAACATAGGAATGAAAAGCTCAGAAGCCATGTTCCCAGACTCTAAGTATTATCGGCAAGGTCTTTCTTTTTAGTAGAAAATTCTAATTTACATTAGAAATACCCCTTAATATTTTTATTTTTTATTTTTTGTAGAGACAAGAGTTTCACTTTATTGCCCTCGGTAGAGCACTGTGGCAGCGTCACTTTCCAACTCCTGGGCTTAGGCGATTCTCTTGCCTCAGCCTCCCAAGTAGCTGGGACTACAGGCGCCCACCACAACGCCCAGCTATTTCTCTGTTTTGCAGTTTGGCTGAGGCCGGGTTGGAACCCTCCATCTTCGGCACATGGGGCCGCTGCCCTACTGGATGTGCCACGGCGCCGTCCCCTTACTATTTTTAATAATAATTTTTCTATCAAGAGTAATGAGGGTTAATCAGATAAGAGAATCATGAAGTTATTCATATAGTTACCTGCTTTAAAATAGGAAATTTCAAAATTTTGACTGGAAATCCCCCACCAAGTATTTTTTTTTTTTTTTGAGACAGAGCCTCAATCTGTCACCCTGGGTAGAGTGCTGTGGCATCACAGCTAACAGCAACCTCCAATTCCTGGGCTCAAGCGAGTCTCCTGCCTCCGCCTCCAGAGTAGTTGGGACAGCAGGCACCCGCCATAACGCCTGGCCATTTTTTGGTTGCAGCCGTCATTGTTGTTTGGCGGGCCCGGGCTGGATTCGAACCCGCCAGCTAAGGTGTACGTCCCTGGCACATTAGCCCGTCGAGCCACAGACGCCGAGCCTCCCACCTCGTATTAACCTTGTCGTAAGCATCACCAGCAGGTGGCAGCAGTTCCATGTTGTAAAAATGCAGTAAATGGTTAAGGCGGGAGTAGTATGTTGTTTTCTTATAGGAGCAGATTTAATTTCTGGGATTTAAATTTTCCCCATTGTGTTTCCTTATAATTTGTTTTATACCTCGATAGGCAGAATGGTATCTAATGGTAAGACAGGAACAGCAGTATTATCAGACACTTTACGGCTACTTTATTTAAACAGTACTTCAACCACAGTTGACATCTTATGCAATTGTTACATAGCAGTGTGTCACTCTTGATAGTAGCACTTACCTTCAGACTCTGAAGAAAGGGAACTAAGTTATATATGAAGCTTCTAAGTAGGACCCAAAAATTGTAATACCATGGAACTTAAATTCTGATGGAAGGACACAGATACTGAGTAAATTATCTGGTTTGTCAGAAAATAATTGTTATGGAAAGAAGTTGAGGGGTAAGGAATGGGAAGTTGAGGGAGGTAGAGTAGTGTTGGAATTTTAAAAGGTGGAGGTTTCATCAAGACAGCACTTGAGACCGGCGCTGCAGCTCATGCCTCTGGGAGGCCAAGGAGGATGGACTGCTTGGGCTCAAGGAGTTTGAGACCAGCCTGAGCAAGAGCAAGACCCTGTCTCTACTAAAAATAGAAAAACTAGCCAGATGTGGTGGACATGTGTAGGAAGCAAGAGGATTGCTTGAGCCCAATAATTTGAGGCTGCTGTGAGCTATGACACCATGATACTCTCTATCCAGGGTGACAAGAGTGAGACATTGTCTAAAAAAAAAAGACAGCACTTCAACAAAGGCTTGGCTGTGTGGGAGTGAACTTGGGAACACTGAGGAAGAGAGAAGAGTGAGACAGGATGTGTGTGGTGATGCCGCAGACTGTAGAGACTTGTGTGCCTTCTACCCTGAGATGAGAAGCCTTTGGAGGGCATCGAGTAGTGAGAGGATCTGACTTTACATTCTGGAGAACAAGAGGATTGATGAACATACAGTTCAGTGGGAACAGATGAGTTAGGAGGCCATTTGCAGTAGCTCATGTGAGAAGTCCAAGTGACTTGTACCAAGGGGCCTGTAGTTGGAATCTTGTGAACTGGTTTACCTTGGAGGTAAAACTAATAGGATTTGCTGATTGGCTATATAACATGAGAAAGTGAGACATCAGAGTTGGTTTTAGGTATTTTTGTTGAGCAGTTGAGGTGGAGAAACTCGTAGGTACCCCGGGTTTGTGATGAACAGCAGGAATTTAGTTGTGGAAAGACAAATTTGGGATGCCTGGAAGTTACCACAATGAAGACGTTAGGGGGTGAGTCGTATATAGAGAAAGGTCCCAGGACTGAGTCACTTAATGTTTGGGTCATCTCCAGGGAGATGAGGAAGAACTAGCAAAAGAGACAGGAGAGTGGCAAGTAAGATAAGAAAATCAACAGATGTCTTAAAGCCAAGCCAAGTTTGAAAGAAGGAGTAATCGACTGTGTTAGATGCTATAAATAAGTCATCTGAGCTTTAATAATTGACTTAGACAATCAATACTGAGATCACTGGGGACTTTGACAAGTGTTGCAGTGGAGAGGAGTTAAAGATCTGGAGTGTATTTGAGAATGAGGTATCCTCATAACAAGAAAAAGCTGAGCAAACTGCATACAAATTTTTCTTAGGTCTATCAGAGAACTTGGGTCACATGGTAAGCCTCCACCACAAAAACTGTAGCTCAGCCTCAGTAAAATATTAATACAAGGCATGCTAAAGAGGTAAAAAGCAAAAGACAAAGTGAGTATCTGAACTAGACTCAGATATGGCAGAGATTTAGGAGTTATCAGAGTGAGCATTTAAAATAACTATGATTAATGTGCACAAGTCTCTAATAGAAAAGGTGAACAGGGCTGGGTGTGGTGGCTCACACCTGTAATCCTAGCACTTTGGGAGGCTGAGGCCAGTGGATTGCCTGAGCTTGGGGGTTCATGACCACCCTGAGCAAGAGTGAGACCCCCATCTCTAAAACACAGCCTGATGTTGTAGCAGGTGCCTGTAGTCCCAGCTACTCGGGAGGCTGAGGCAAAAGAATCACTTGAACTCAAGAGTTTGAGGTTGCTGTGAGCTGTGACATCAGGGCACTCTACCAAGGGCAACAAAGTAAGACTCTGTCTCAAAGAAAAAGTGAACAACATGTAAGAATAGTCAGGTAATATAAGCAAGAGATAGAAACTCATAGGCTCAAAAATAAATACTAGAAATAAAATATTATAACAGAGATAAATACCTTTCATGGGTTTGTCAAGAGACAACACAGCCAGGAAAGAATCAGTATGCTTGAAAATATGTTAACGAAAACATCCCAAACTAAAATTTGGAGGGTTTTTTTGTTTGTTTTGTTTTGTTGAGACAGAGTCTCACTCTGTTGCTCTGGGTAGAGCACCAGGGTGTTATAGCTCCCAGCAACCTCAAACTCTTGGGCTCAAGCAATCTTCTTGTTTCAGCCTCTGGAGTAGCGGGGACTACAGGCAGTGCTTAGCTAATTTTTCTATTTTTACTAGAGATGCCAGTCTCACTCTTGTTCAAGGTGATCTCGAACTCTTGAGCTCAAGCAATCCACCCACCTTTGCCTTCCAGAGGGCTAGGATTACAGGCATGAGCCACTACACCTGGCTCAAAATTTAAAGATTTTTTTTTCATATTAATATGAGGGTACAAACGATTTGGTTACAATGTTTGCATTTGTTAGGTAAAGTCCCTGTTGTAGTTGTACCTGCGCCCAGGAGGTGTGCCATTAGATGGGAGCACACCAATCCCCCTCCCTTCTTCCCTTACCCCTCTCCCCCTGCAACTGAAATTGAGTTTTTCTCTTATGTGGGTGTGTATTATAGTTCATCTACCACTCCATGTCAGTATTGAGTACATTGCATACTTGCTTTTCCATTCTTGTGATACTTTACTAAGGAGAATGTGTTTCAACTCCTTCCAGGAAATTTAAAGCTTTTTTTAAAGGAATAAGAAAAAAGTTCAGGCTTGGCGCCTGTGGCTCAAGCGGCTAAGGCACCAGCCACATATACCTGAGCTGGCGGGTTTGAATCCAGCCCGGGCCTGCCAAACAACAATGACGGCTACAACCAAAAAATGGCCGGGCGTTGTAGCGGGCACCTGTAGTCCAGCTACTTGGGAGGTGAGCCCAGGAGTTGGAGGTTGCTGTGAGCTGTGATGCCACAGCACTCTACCCAAGGAGACAGCTTGAGGCTCTGTCTCTAAAAAAAAAAAAGAAAAGAAAAAAAGTTCAGAACAGACTATCAAAGAATTGTGAGACAGTTATAGAAGGTGCAACTATGCCTAATGGGAACAGCGTGGTTCCCTCTTATCTGTAGTTTTCCTTTCCTTGATTTCGGTTACCCACAGTCAACTGCTACCTGAAAAAAGTTCAGTACAATATTTTCAGAGAGACCACATTCACCTAATTTTTATTACAGTATATTGTTATAATTATTCTATTATTCATCTCTTACTGTGCCTGATTTATAAATTAAACTATCATAGGTATGCACATATAGAAAAAAAGATAATGTGTGTGTGTGTGTGTGTGTGTATATATAGAGAGAGAGAGAGAGAGATGGTTAGGTATTATTTATGGTTTCAGCCATCCACTGAGGGTCTTAGAACATATCCCATGTGGATAAGGGGGACTAAGGTACCAGAAGGAGAAGATAGAGAATGGAAAGTGATAGCCAGAGTCCAGGGAACTCCAGAAATGTCACTGTAAAAGGGATCAGAGAAATAAAGCTGTAACCGGAGGGAGAGAAATGGGATAGTTTTGGTTTTAAATCTTGTTTTGCATGCTGATAGCAGTGGACAGTTTGATGCTACAAGTGAGAGAGGGGAATCTTGCTGGAGCAGTGTCCTTTAAGGAGGCAAGAAAGAATGGGATCTAGTGCATAATGGGTTTAGCCAACAAGCAGGTAACAGGACAACGGCAAAGTGTGAGAGTGGGATTGACACGTGGTTGTTTTGATGGGAACTTGGGGATGTCCTTTTCTGGTTGCTTCTATTTTCAACGTCATCAGCAGAGAGAAAAGCTGTGGTAGAGGGGCTAGAGGTCTGAGACCTTATGGATTAAGTAGACTCTAGGTATGATTATTAATATAGAATGATTGTCAGCTGGTCTTAAAGGCCCCCTTGAGGTCCAAATTACTCATTTTACTTGCCTGTTAATAACTCAGAGTCTGTCACAGTCTGTCCTACTAGAAACCTATGCATGCTCCACAGTTAGGATTTTGTTTGCCAGGAAAGAAGCATCAAATTTGCGAAGTTAGAGCTACTCAATGGGCCAACTGGCTAATCCATTACCCTATAATTTTCCTCTGGTTATTGTGTATGACTACTCTTCTTGGGGAGAACTATGAGGCTTATAGTGTGCAGAACTTACATTTAATGGGAAACAAAATACATGTCCCATGGTAAATGGCTCTGAGAAAATATAGCTAGGCAAGGAGGATATGACTTAGGGATTGTAAGAGGGTCAGGGAAAATCTAAACTGACATTTTGAGTAGAGGCCTGAAGAAAGGAAGAGCTGGCTGGAAGAGTGGACCAGGCAGGCTTTTGTATCCATCTCTACTGTATAAACAGATATACTTAGTACAAAGAAGGTGATACCCATTCTGACACTTTTTACTACATATAATAAAACTTTAAACACATTCCATCTACTCTCCTGAAACAAACTAACTGTGTATACTTACCATCACCTTTTCCCTTTTGGTTACCAAACTCAAAGTTTTACAAATTCAACTTGTTCCAATCCATGTGCTTTTTTTTTTTTTTTTTTTTTTTTTTGGAGACAGGACCTTGATCTGTTGCCCAGGGCTGGAGGGCAGTGGAGTCAACATAGCTCACTACAGCCTCAAACTCCTAGGCTCAAGCAATCCTCCTACCTCAGCCTCTGGAAGTACTGAGATTGCATGTATGAACCACCATGCCCCGCTCAATCAGCATTATTTAATACTTCTTTTTAATAATAATATAAATGTTCTTTTTCAGTTTTTTTAATCCTTTTTAATTTTTTTGAGACAGAGTCTTGCTTTGCCACCCAAACTAGAGTGCCATGGCCTCAGCCTAGCTCATATCAACCTCCAACTCCTGGGCTCATGCAATCCTCCTGCCTTAGCCTCTGAAACAGCAAAAACTATAGTGCCCACCACAACACCCGGCTAATTTTCGTGTTTCTAGTAGAAACAGGGTCTTACTTTACTAAGGCTGGGCTCAAAACTCCTAACCTCAAGTGACTCTCCAGCCTCAGCCTCCCAGAGTGCTAGGATTACAGGTATGAGCCATGGCACCTGGCCTATTAATTCCTTTTGGTCTCTTTTCACAACCTGGCTAGTGGGTACCCCATTTAACTGATTGTTTTGTCCTCTCAACACATTTGGAGAACACACTTATTTTCATTAACAAGATATTCCAGGCCCACTGTGTTCCCTACCCCTAAACATATAATTAGCCCCTCTCCTGAGTAGTATTAGAGGCCCAAGCTAGCCCAGGGTATACATCCTACTTGATCTGCAAAAGCACTGGTTATAGTAGGACACTGCTGTTGGGCCACCAGGGACACAGACATGGGAGTCAGATCTTTTCAAGGTCTGAAGTTCACCATGTCATATCATACGATTTCATTTATATGTAATATCCAGAAAAGGTAATCTATAGACACAAAGCAGATCAGTGGTTGTTTGGGGCTGGAGCTTGAAGTAGAAAGCTTTTGAGAATGATAGAAATGGTAAAGAATTGTGGTAAGGACATAAACCTGATAAAAATCATTGGACTTTTTTTTAAACATACATTTTATCAGCATGTAAATTATCTCTTTGCTCAAAATTGTTAAAAAAAAAAACTAAACCCTTCTTCCAACTCTACTTATACTTCCCTAATTGGTTATATACACTGACTTTAACTAAAAACAAATCAAAATTTCCATACCTTGCAGTTTTTTTCCCTTATTACATATCTGCATTATACTTTTTAACAGCTGTCTTTGTTTTGATCTCAGATGCAGCCAGAACATGACAGTTTATTGCTCATCTTTTCTCTTTACCCCACTTTGTCACTTGGTGCTTCATTTTCATAAAATCTTTTGATTATCTTTCACCCTGATGGTTGAAGAAGAGATCAATAGACAGTTGCTGTGCTTGTGACCTTGAAAACTCATGTTGAGACTTTGCTGACTGGCTGTTTCTAAAATATAGTATTATCAGCCCAGAAAACCTTCTAAAATTTTAGGGTTTGGACAGATATAGTGGCTCATGGCTATAATCTTAGCACTTTGGGAGGCTGGAAAAGGATTACTAGAGGTCAGGAATTCAAGATCAGCCTGAGCAAGGCCCCCTATCTACAAAAAATTAGAAAAATTAGCTGGGGGTGGTGGTACATGCCTGTAATCCCAGCTACTCAGGAGGCTGAGGCAGGTGGATTGCTTGAGCTTGGGAATTCCAGGCAGCAGTGAGCTATAATAATAACATTGCACTCTAGCCCTGGGTGACAGAGAAAGACCCTGTGTCAAAAAAAAAAGAAAGAAAAAGAAATAATGAGGTAGAAATCCACAAATGACAGATTTTTATTTGAAAATACTGAATTTAATAGAAAATATTACATCATAAACAAGTCCATTGATCTATTAGCTTAAAACAGATTGACAGCACAATTACATACAAAAGCTAAAGACAAAACACTGGTACCAAACACAGCACTTTAAGAGAGGCCTAAG
>CAUYRH010088591.1:0-38125 GCA_963574655.1 Perodicticus potto
GGGGGGCATTTTGGGGAAATTTTTTTCACAAGGGGGGTAATGGGGGGGCACTGGCCCCCCCGGGGCTCGACCCCCCCCCCCTTAAACCCCCCCCCCCCCCCCCCCCCCGCAAAGGCTGGCACCCCCTTCACTCTGAGGGCACTGGGCCCTCGGGTGGGAGGGTTTTCTCATGCAGGCAGCTTACATTTGGGAATGTTTAGTTAAGATGATTTTTTTCTTAATACTTAGGATAATCTGCATAATCTTTTGTTTGCATAGCTGGCAAAGTGCTCTCCAGATAAAGAGAAGGACATAGTGACAATATGTGACTAGAGGAGCAACATTAGCGCGCGGGCTGGGAAGATCTCCCCGCCGGCAAGCCAGCTTCAGCTCCTGCCGTCCCCACATTCTCTTTCCTTTTTTAGGAGAGTTTCCGTCTCAGGAAGGGCCAGCGCTCCTTCCAGGAGAGTGTGAGTGGCAGAGGAGGCCAGGGCAGGGAGAAGGAGGAGGACGACAGAGAAAGCGGGCTGTGGCGCAGAGACGCGGGGAGGGAAGAGGGGGAGGGAGATTTGTAAGAAATGAGAAAAAAAGGGACTTAATGAGAACGGGAGAAGAGAGACGGGAGATAGAGGGAGGGAACAGTGAGGGCGAGGAGGGAATATCCTAGATGTTGTTGCTGGAAAATGCCCCGGAGATCCCGTTTTTGAATTTGGGGCTGGGGAATCCCTTGAGAGTGGTCAAGTGACTTGCCCGTGGCCACACGTGGTTACTGGCCCAACCCGATTCGCATTCATGGCTCTGTCCTCTGGGGCACACAGGGGGCTGTTGGAGGACTTTGTGGGTTCTCGTTTCGAGTAGTGCGTCCACATGGTTGATCTTGGGTAAGGACCCTCTCCCGGGCCCCAGTCCCCTGCCACCCACCAGTCACTTAGTTGCCAGCACTGCTTCGGCCACTTCTTTGGAACAAGTGTTCTCTATTCCCGTCTAAGCTTTCACATCACCTGGGTAAGGTCAGCAAAGCAGAAACCCTACTCCACGTTTGCCAGGCATTAAAAAAGGCAACAACTCAGGACACTCCCCTGCTGCCTCCTTTTGGGTGTCCAAGTTTATTTCTCAGGCTCTTCACGTTAGTAGAACACACTTGGAGAATTCCTCTCCCAGCCATACACCACGTACACACACTAGTGGGGCCAACTGCCGAGGCTCTACTCCCAGCTCCGGCAGGAGTTTGCTAAGCCTACTCCCTGCCTCAGTTTTCTCTCCTGAGGAATAGGCAGGTTGACCTGCTGACCTCTGACCCCTGAGGCCGCTTTGGGTTCCATGTCCAGGGACTGCAGAGGCAGAACGGTTTTGGGGAAAGAGCTCAGGCTGATTTACTAGCTGTCTAACTAAACCTATTTTTTTTCTTCAGACAGTGTTTCCCTCTGTTGCCCAGGCTAAAGTGCCATGGCCTCAGACCTCATAGCAACCTCAAACTCTTAGGTTCAAGTGATCCTCTTGCCGCAGTTTCCCGAGTAGCTGGAACTACAGATGTGCACCACCTGGCCCAGCTAATTTTTCTATTTTTAGTAGAGATGGGGGTATCACTCTTGCTCAGGCTGGTCTCTAACTCCTGAGCTCCAGCAATCCTCCTGCCTCAGCCTCCCAGGGTGCTAGGATTACAGGAATGAGCCATTATGCTCAGTCATAATTAGATCATTTTAAAACTGTTTGTGGCCCCATTATCCCCACTGGCAAAAAATAAATGGGGCTTATGATTTCTACCTCACAGAATTTTAAAATTGAGATAATTTGTATAAGGAAAGTGGGCAGCAAGGCCGTGGCATGATATAGTGGTGATTGGTCTTTATTTTTCATTTTCTTGTTTGCTTGTCTATATCTTTAATCCTGTGAGTTCTAGGATGAAGGTAGCTCCCACTAGCTTGCCAAAGCTGACTATGATCATTTCTTTCCAACTTTGCATTCAGTTCTGTCTGCTTAACAGCCTGAAATTGGATGTGGTGGGCACATGTACACCATGGAAATTGGCAAATGTTGTAAATCAAGGCTTTTTCTTTTCCTCCCTGAAAAGTTGGTTGTTAAACATTAGCAACATTCCACTGGGCCTGACCTTTCTGTTATTTATGTTTACTTTGATTTCTCTGGATTTTGAGCATATATTCATTCATGTAGCAACTACTTATTTTGAGCTTACTTTGTAGAAGTAGTATCAACAGAGTTGCCAGATAAAATACAGGATGCTCAGTAAACTTTAATTTCAGATAAATAATGAATAATGTTTTAGCATATCTTATGCAATAGTTTGAATGTATTCATACAAAAAAATTTGTCTGAAATTGAAATTTGCCCAGGGTGTCCTGTGATTTTACTCGGGAAATCTGTCCACCTTAGCTATGAAGAATCTAGGCTTGGGAGGTACAGTTCCTACTTCAAGATGCTTATACTTTCATGGAGAATGCTGACCTTATGAAATTTGAAACCAGGAGGTATTTTATGCTATGATCCTCTTCCACATCATCATTGTTGATGTTTATTGAACAACTACTATATGCTGGGCACTGTTCTAATTTCTGGAGATTCAGCAGTCAACAAAACTCAGAATCACTCTTCCTACAGTGCTTCTCCCTGGTTTGGAAGAGAGAGACAATACATTAGATAAAAAAAGTTGGGTGGTGCCTGTGGCTCAAAGGAGTAGGGCTCCGGCCCCATATGCCAGAGGTGGCAGGTTTAAACCCCAGCCCTGGCCAAAAACTGCAAAAAAAAAAAAAAAAAAGTAAAAGTTGTAGGATGCTAGATAGTGGTAAGTACTATGAAAGGGAACAAGCCTTTCTAGAAAAGAGTGTTCTAGGAGAGGAAGCAGCAGTGCAAAGGCCCTGTGCTAGGCGCTGGCCAGGTTCCAGGAGCCCTGCCGATGCTTCACTTACACCAGCTCACTTAGTTCTCCCAGAAGCCCTGTGTAGTAGGTATTATTCTCCTTTTCTGCATGAGTAAGCTGAAAGTCTGGGAGGTTAAATCTCTTGCACAGGTCACACAGTACTCCGGGATAGAGTCTGCCGTCTCACCCAATGCTAGCTCTCAATTACTTGGCATTTTGATTCCTGCTGAGACCAGTTTAAAAGAGACCCTTCCACATCCTCCCTCCTCTCAATTTGCTCTGGTTCTGGGGGGGCCCCTCAGTGGAGCCTGCCTGTGCTGGGCTTTCCCTCCATTGTGGGTCCAGGAAACCCGGCGGGGGGCTGTGGAGCTGCTCTCCTAGACAGTGGGGGGCTGGCAGTAACCCTGAGGTCCCATAGACCCCGACCTTGCACCTAAAAAGGATACATTGTTTGCTAACACAGCTTCCTATTCCTGCCAGATAAACCACCACATTAACAATGCATCCAGGTTGTAAAATGTTGGCCCGGTTTCGTTTTTAGCAGTGAACTTTTTTGTCAACAGATTGGCATTTTCCTCTCCATTCACAAGGGCACAGCTCTCCTTTCAGGCCTGGCCACTGGCCTCTGAGTACCCAGAGACACACACACACTTAGGCTCAGTTCAGCCTTGCAGTGTTGATAACAGTGTTATTATTAGACGTGGCCTCTGGAATCCCAGAGTTCATTCCCAAACAACAGCTCTTCTGGGTGAAATGAAAGAGCAGCTCCAGTTATCTCCGTGGCCGCGCGGATCCATTACCTCCAGGGCCTGTGAGCGCCCACAGCCCCTGAGAGCTGTCCCTGGAGCCCAGGCAAGCCATCTGGCACTGATCACTGGCCCTCCCTGCCATGCCAGCCCCATCCAGACACCCCATCAGCCCCAGACCTGACATTGGGTCGATTTGCCCTGGACCTGCCGATTCCTTGACACCTTACTTCTGTCCTTTGCCGCTTTCTGTCCCCACTCTCAGGTCTCCTCCATCCTGTTCCCCACCTTTCAATCCATGCTCGGAAGTGACCATATCCAGGGTGCCCTCTGCACTGCAGACGGCCCAGAGCCCTGACTTGGCAACAGTTTACTGCGTCCTGTTCGTCAGTTTCTTCCTAAGATGCTTTAAAGTTCCTGTATGTTTTTATCACAAAGTAAGTGCCCTCAGGTATTTTTACGTGTCTTCCCAGCCAGATGGTAAACAGGGAATCTCCCGATGCCCGTGGTGCCTAATAACCGAGTGTGAGGTCCTTGAGGGCAAAAAAAGTGTTTCTTTCTTCCCCATTGCAGTCAAGTGCATGAAGTATGCCAATCTTAAGTGTCTGGCTCTGTGTGCATACACGTACACTACATGGTGTGTGTGTTTTAATCAACTCCTTGCTCAAGATTCAGAATGTTTCCAGCTTCCTCCAGCTTTTTCCAATAAATTCTACCCTGCCCCCTGCGATAACTGCTATTTTGATTTCTATGAAATGTCTTAAATGTCTTTTCATCTTACATAGCAAATGCTTGATAAACATATTTTCTTAATTAAGATATGTCACACTTTGTACCCCGTGGGCACCGCGCGGCACCATGTTTGGCTGACTTGCCGAGGTCTGCTCTTGTCTCTTAAGGAGTTAACCACGCCAGCCTGGGGTTGTATTTCAGTAGCTTTGCTCCGTGCTGGATTTAAACACAGTGGAGACCGAGTTAAGGGCAGGGCTGTTCTGTATATCAGTATGCCCACTGAGCCAAGAAGACCCATTTATTTTTAATTGAATTAAATTGCTCACAAAATGAAAGCAGCATACTTTCATTAATATTTAATTACATACAGTGTTAAACAATGATCACAAAGAAAACTTTGCAGCCTTTTTTGGTCTTCACTTTTTTTTTATTACTTTGTTAAACAAGATACTCTTATTAGCTGTTTTATGCTTGGAATTTTAAGGGCCCTGCTCTTATACCACTTGAGAAGTGCTTAATTGGCAGGACTCAGTTGAGTGAGGTGGCAGGTTGGCTGTGATGCTGGCCACAGACTTTGTGTGTGTGTGTGTGTGTGTTTGTACACATATATATGCATTAGCTTCCATCACTAGGCTATAGAGACATATTAGTGGGAATAATCAGGGCTTTTAGCAAAGAAATTATACACTCTGGATATCTTGAGGTCAACCAGCCATGCCTACTCCTCCAAAAAATTCTGTAAATGCTGAGAAAAGACATTCTTCTTTGCAAGAGGTCATTCCCAAAGAAAAAGCTCTACTTGGGATGACAGCTTATTTCTGTATTTTATCAGATTGTTTTCACATCATAAAGGAGTAATTCTCAAACTTTACAATATCTAAAAATTCTCGAGGTGGTTGTTAAAATACAGATTACTGGGTCATATGGCCAGAAATTTTAATTCAATAGGGACCAGAAAATCTGTTTTCCACACATGTCCAATATGCTGATTTTGATATATGGGGTTGGAAGGCCATACTTTGAAAATCACCATCGTGAAAAATACAACATAGAACAGAATGGAAGAGATCTCTAGTCTTATTTTTAGCAGTGGAACTGGCTTTCAAACTAAATCTTATTTAGAACCCCAATAGATAAAACAAATGAAAGGGTTATTACTGTAAATAAAATGATGATGGGGCCCTGACCTCCCCAGCTTCGTCCTCTCTGCCCTGGTCTCTCCTTAGCCTCTTCCTGGGGGCTAAATCGCTTAGAAGCACAGCCTGAGAACTGAGTCAGTCTTATTAGTTTATACATAATGGCTGTTTTGACTAGTTCAGTAAATTTCTAATGTCACGTAAGAATTGTCTAAGATGTGTCTAAAGATAAGATAGCTTCCTGGAAAACTTGTCAGAAGAAAGGTCTTAGCAGTCAATGGTTGCCACTTAGCAGGGATATTCCTTCATTCATTCAACAGAAATGTACTGAATGACCACAGTACAGTGGAGATTCGTGTAGGCACTGGGGCTACAGCAGCAGTGAACAAGACAAAGTCACTGTCCTCTGAGAACTTGTGTGTTCGCAGTGAGACAGAGATAGGAGATAAGAAAGGAATACAAGTTAGGGAGGATGTGAAAGAGTCAGAGTTGTGTGTTAGTCAGGGAAGGTCTCCCAGAAGAGGTGACCTATGAGCTGAAAACTGAATGAAAAGGGGGAGGCCCCCATGGGAAGACCCAAGGGGAGGGGATTTGTGCCCAACAGCCAGAACTCTGAGATAGGAATGGAGAGAAGAGAGGAGACAGTGTAAGGGCAGCATAGCAAGCAGACAGTGTGAGAGTAGGCAGAGAGGCTGGCAAAAGCCAGTTGCAACTTCAAGGCCGGGAGTTAGGCTGACGCAAAGCAATCTAACTTTGGGTATGTCACTGGGTTGGTGACTATGGCAGGCTGTAATTTCCAAAGGTGAGTGCAGCAATATCTCCCATTTCTCACTTTCTTTTGCAGTGTGACTTTTGCCACTCACTCATCAAAAGAGGAGACTTTATTCCTCGATCCTCTTGAATCTAAGTGGGATCTGTAAATACTTTGACTGACAGAATACCTCAGAAGTGATGTGTGTTCATCTCAGGCATGGCCCTTAACTGGCCTGACAGTCAGTGTCTGTCGCCTACTTCTTGGACATTCATTCTTGGAATTCTCCCTCCTACAACCAAGCTGCCATACTGTGGGAAGACCGAGCCCCACGCAGGACCATGTGGGTGCCCTGATTCACAGTGTTAACTGCACGGTCAGTGTCAAGTGTCAGCCCGCAGTAGAGGTCACTGTGGACGTGCAGCCCCACTGAGCCACCAGAAGGCTACAGTCCCACAGTCACCTGACTGCAAGGTGGGGAGAGACTCTAGGCAAGAACCACCCAGCAGAGCCCAGTCAGCCCTAAGAACCAGAAGAAATAGTAACAAATCATAGGTTTACCCCATTATATTTTGGGGTGGATGCTTATTCAAGAATAGATATCCAGACCAATTGGTATTTAACACTGAGATGTCCTGATACCATGAGTCTGAGCTGCTAGAACAGTTCTCTTTGCCCCCATATTATGTTTCCATAAACCTCTTAGTGGGAAAGTTCTGAGCCATTAAGAAGCTAAGAAGAGCTTTTAAAACAACTCACTTTTAAAACCTCCAGTCGTTTTCACTTTGGTATGAGTAACTCCTTGCCCTTATAATTTTGGTAATTTTACTGTTCCAAAATGCTTTTCTTTGGTTATATGCTTTTCTTTTTCTGGGAGCTTAATCATCACAGAGAAATGAGATACTGAGTTCAGAAAATCCTCCCCCCAAAATAATTTTTCTTGGGCAGAGATTACTTTGGATTCGTTATATACCTAGGCTTTATGAGAAAAGCATTGGGCTTTGGTTTCAGAAAAAGAAGAGGTTGATCTCCTATTCTAACATTTCCTGATTGTTTAATTTGAGTCAGATAAGTTAAACTTTCTGAGCCTCTTTCCTCATCTATAAATTAGGAGGATAGTACCAAATAGTGGTGAACCAAAGGCTAAACAATATTTTTGCAAAGTGGTGCACAAAAGCCACTTGAAACATGTTATTCCCATCCTGTTCTCCATTCCTCTCTGGTTTTTCCTCTTCTCCATCCTTGCCTTCTCTATCCATTTCTGAGGGGACACAGCAGGGCTTTGGGGTACAAAAAAGGGAGCTGGGCCAATGAGAAACCTGCAGACAGAACCTGGAGTCTGATGAGCTTGACGTTTGGCTTAGTCATAGAGGTTGGAAGGAGTGGGAAGGTCCCCCTCAAAAGTCCTTGGAGGCCTGTGTTTCTTCCTTTGCTGGGTGATTCATGATGTTAGCTATTTCAGGTTATTGTTAATTAGCCTTTTAGTTTACAAAGCACTGTCACATACCTTATCGCATTTGATCTTTGCAATAACCACAGGGTAGTTATTATTTTCTTTATTTTACAGATTAGCCAAGTGACGCTCACAACAGCCCACAGACAGGAAGAGGCAAAGTCTTCCCTTGAACTCAGATGGTCTCGCTCTGCTGGTAGTGCAGTTTCCACTGTGCTGTCCTCTGAAAAGAATTGTCAGACAATGGTTCTCTCATCAACAGATCTGTTGTACTAACTTCTTAAAAGGTACTTCTGGGAATAGAAAATAAGCAAAAATCTTAGTCCCTGTTTCTGGAATTCTGACCTTTAGGATAGAGATCAGGGTAGAGTTTTGTGACTAACCCCTTCTATCTTTCTAGCTCTTTCATAAGAACTCTGACCCCAGCAATTCCAGTTTCCCCACCAGGCTGTATATCCCTTGATACTACCACCATCTTGTTGTCGTAACACTGACTTATGTCCTTGTTTCTCCTCTTCCGTGGTTGAGATTCTAAGGTCCATCATTAGAGTAATTTTCTTATGTAACATTCTAACTCTCATCTTGAATCTTCTCTCCTCATCTGACTTGTCTGGCAAAACCCCAGTCCTGGTTAAATTTAACTCTTAATCCATATAGTACCTGTACCTTCCTGGCTGAATATGCCTGGAGAAAGGTAAACCCCATGGTGAATGACCTCAGTTGATATTCAGATGGCTAACTTTTTCTTTGTTCTCAGTGTTGGTTGCCAGTTCTGTTATAATCCCCTAGTCCATTCACTTTCTGGAGGAGACAACTATTTCATCCTCCTTCATCTTTCCTAAAATAGTCAATATCTCGACTCCTATTATTCCCAGAAGGGGAAATTTCATAAACTTTACAACCACATCTACCCTCCTTTCTGCTTTTGTGTGGTGGGCTCTACCAGTGACGCTCAGGTCCCCAGATGAGGCAAACCCCTTCACGTTTGCTACTTGGGACTACAAGCAGCACTGAGTCTTGCTACTCAGGACATCCCTCTGCATTGTCCATTTCTTCCAGTCTACTGCATCAAACCTCTTCGCATACGACCATTGCTCTTTCTTTGCTGTCTTATTTAGAACTCATCTTATCTTTCTCAGCATATTGATGACTCCCTATAATAGACTAAATTTTGTCCCTTCCCCCATCCAAATTTATATATTGAAGCCCTAACTCCCAAAGTGACTGTTTTTGGAGACAGGGTCTTTTAAAAGATGATCAAGTTAGAATGAGGATGTTAGGGCGACACCCGCCTATATAAGGGTGTCCTTATAGTAGGAGGTAATTTGGACACACGAAGAGTACCAGGGATGTGTGCGCACAGAGAAGTGACCGTGTGAGGGCACAGTGAGAAGGCAGGCAACTTGCTAGCCTCGAGAGAAACCAAATCTGCTACCACCTTGATCTTGGACTTTTAGCCTCTAAAACTGTGAGAAAACAATTTTTTGGTATTAATGTTGCATATTTGTTAGTATTTTGTTAGAGCAGTCCAAGCAAAGTAACACATTTTCAAACATATATTTCTAGCCCAGAACTCTTCCTAGAATGCCTATAATCCAACTGCTTACCTGACATTTCCACTTGGAACTAGGAATCTCAAGGTTAAAACAACCCTCTCCTACCCTGAAACCTATTTCTTCAACAGTCTTCCTCATTTTAGCAAATGACAACACCGAACTTCTAAGTAAGACTAAATTTTTGAGGTTGGGCTGGGCGTGGTGGCTTACACCTGTAAGCCTCGCACTCTGGGAAGTCAAAATGAGTGGATTGCTTGAGCTCAGAAGTGTCAGACCAGGCTGAGCAAGAGAACCCATCTCTCCTAAAATTGGAAGAATTAGCTGGGATTTGTGGTGGGCGCCTGTAGTCTCAGCTGTTGGGGAGGCTGAGGTAAGAGGATCACTTGAGCCTAGGAGCTTGAGGTTGCTATTAGCTATGATTCCATGGCATTCAAGCCTGGGCAACAGAGTGAGTGAGACTTTCTCTCAAAAAAAAAAAAAGTTTTTTTTTTTTGGAGTCACCCATGACTCCTCTCTCTTTTTCTGCTCCTCCATGTTCCATTGAATTCATAAGCA
The DNA here is from genome assembly GCA_963574655.1 of Perodicticus potto. Taxonomy (NCBI): domain Eukaryota; kingdom Metazoa; phylum Chordata; class Mammalia; order Primates; family Lorisidae; genus Perodicticus; species Perodicticus potto. The sequence goes on from CAUYRH010088591.1 coordinate 9,784, forward strand.
CATATTTTCAGTTCATCTTCTCCTGTTTACTTTTCTCCACATACCTAATTTTCTACATATTTTTCTTATTTATTTCTTCATTGTCTGTCTGTCTCTGCTAGCAGGGAAGCTCCATAGGTACAAGCTGAGAGTAAGTTTGAGGTAAGGCTTTCTATATTGTTTCCTGCTGTATTTTTAGGACCTAGAACAGTGCCTGGCTTATAGTGGGTTCTCAACAAATAAATTCAACTCATTAGTTGATTGGATCTGAGAATGAAACTGGAAGTCTTGAAGGTTAGGCTGAGCAGTTTGTAATAAATATGATAGTAGGAGAGAGTCCATGGAAGCTCTTGGGAAGAAGAATTTGTTTGACTGTGGCATCTGAGGATTATGATTTTCATGAATAATTGTATTAACTGATGTTCCTTCCACCTTTTCTCCACTTAAAGTTTTACCTGGCAAATTTCATAGCATGCTTCAGTACCAAACATGGTAGACTTTAGCTTTGTTTAACCTCCCCTGACTGCTCAGGCTAGAATTAACCCTCAAGTCTACTAGGAGCCCTCTTCTATCTTCATCAAATTTGTTTCTGCCTTAATCACACTGATTTCTACTAAGTTTCTTTTTATTTTAAATTAATATGAGGTACAAATATTTAGGTTACATCATTTTCAATTCTAAGGTACATTTCAAGTTGGAGTTGAGTCCTTTACCCAGGGGCCATGTGAACACCCTCACATTGTGCACATTAGGTGAGATCCCACCAGTTGCCCTCCTTCCTCCCTCCTTCCCTTATCTCCTCTCCTCCTCTCTCCTCCCCCTTACTAGACTATATTTGTGTTTTATCTTTTGTTTCGGCATGTAGTAGTTGTTTATATATTGGTTTCATACTAGTATTGAACAGATTGGATACTTTTTTCCCATTCTTAAGATACTTTACTAAGAAGAATGTGTTTCAACTCCATCCAGGTAAACACAAAAGATGTAAAGTCTCCATCTTTTCTAATGGCTGAATAGTACTCCATGGCATACATATACCACAGTTTGTCAATCCATGCATGGGTTGTTGAGTACTTGGGTTGATTCCATGTATTGGCAATTGTGAATTGAGCTGCAATAAACATTCTGGTGCAAATATCTTTGTGGTGAAATGATTTCTGTTCTGGGTAGATGCCTAGTAATGGCATTGTAAGATCAAATGGAAGATTGACTTTTAGTTCTTTAAGAATTCTCCACACTTCTTTACATAAAGGCAAGTAATAGTGTGCAATCCCCCCAGCAGTATAAAAGTGTACCCTTCTCCCCTCATCCGTGCCAGCCAGCACCTGCACATTTTGCACTGTGTGATGTGGGCTAATCTCACTGGAATTAGGTGACATCTCATAGTGTCTATCTAATTTTTACATGTCTATCTCCTGCATAAGACTGTGGACCCCTTGAGACCAGGGACCATACTATCTTGATCTTGTATCCCTTAAGCTAGTATGTCACATATCTAATGTGTATTTCATTTTAATCACTTAAATGTAGAAAGTACAGATTCTTTCAGGTTATAAATAGATAAAGAACTTATTGCTAATAAAAATTAGATTTTAGGTTATAATAGAACTTATAAATTTGGTCATTGGCACATAGTCTGAGATCTTTGAGGATTTGAAAGGAATGAATGGTATCAGAAGACCATCTTTGAGCAATTTTTGTTTGTTTGTTTGGGGTTTTTTTGCAGTTCGGCTGGGGCTGGGTTTGAACCCGCCACCCTCGGTATATGGGGTCGGCACCCTACTTGCTGAGCCACAGGCACACCCTGAACAAGCTTTATATTCATTCAAAAAGAATAGAAATATGGAGGAGGGAAACTGTAGACCAGTGAGTTTGACAGTTGATGCTATAACAGATTATCCTTGGGAATTCCCTAAGAAAGAAAGTTATATTCACTAAGAGCCAAGGTGTGTTCATAGAGAACAAGTCATACTGGAAAAATCCCATGTCTGTCTTTGACAGGGAAATTACATTAGTAGATATGGGTTTGGCAGCTGAGGGATTGGACATGGTGCCTTATTACTTGATATTTGAGGATAAGATGGAGAAAGAAGGCAGAGAGAGAGAATAATATGGCAAGTAAATGCACAGATAAAATCATAGTTCTGTCAGTATCATCTTATATGTGACTTTGGGAAGCTATATAAGCTTTTAGAATGTTAGTGTCCTCCTTTATACAAGAGAGATTATAATCTTTGCCTCTACAGGAGGATTGTTGTAAAGATTGAAACAAGGCAACATTACTGAAGTTTTTCATGAGACACACCGAGAAATAGTTGGTGGTAGGGCGTGTGTGTATGTGTTTGTGTATGTGTGTCTAGCAGAGGTCACAAGTTGAGGGTCAAGCTTTTGTTGCCTGATCAATGCTGGAGATAGACTGAGTCAGCTTCTGAGAGAGAAATTATCCCAAAAGAAGAGGAAACTGGTATGAACCTGGCAAGAAAACAGTCTTATGGTTAGTAGGGAAGAGCAAATCTGACCTACTTCCTGGTCTAGCCCCAGGAGCTTGTATTTGGTCCCTGGGAGAGAGGTTATACATGTGAACTGAAAAAAAAAATCACTGTCTTCATCCGTCTGTGCTGCTATAACATAATACTTGAAGCCTAGTAATTTATAAAGAACGAAATTTATTTCTCACAGTTCTGGTGACTGGGAAGGCCAAGATCAAGGTGACAGTAGGTTCAGTTGTCTGGGGAGGGCTGCTGTCCACTTTCCAGAGAGCACCTCATTGCTGCATCTTCTGGAGGGGAGGAGCACTGTGTCATTAGAGGCCAAAGGGCAAAGGAGCCAAATACTTTGTGAAGCCTCCTTTATAAGGTCCTTAATCCCGTTGATAAGGGAGGAGCCCTCATGGCCTAATCACCTCGTAAATGTCCCACCTCTTAATACCCTAACATTAAGTTTCAAGACCTAAATTTTGGAGAAAACACCTTCCAACCATACACACCAAAATTTATTAAGATACCAGGTTCAAGAAGCTCAGCACTGAGTCCTTCAAACAAATTGTAGCACAACTGCATGAGAGAGCTGGTCTCAACAAGCCAACCACAAATCCAGCCTACACTGGCAAATCAAGGACTGTAGTATAAGCACTAGTGTGTTGCACCAGAGTTGGCAAAAACAGGAACAGTGCTTTAAGGGAGAGCACCATGGCCCATGAAATATGGTAGTGGACCCTGGCAGAAGCAAGGGAAGACAGCAGAGATGGTAAGCTGTGCTCACCAAAAGGAATAGTACCCAGTAGAATTGGCAATAATATCTGGTAGATGACAAAAAATGACTGACTATGTTAGCAAGGAGGAGACGCCATCAGGGATATGCAGAAGAATTGTAGTTGGAGTGCAAAGTGGAAGTGGAGGGAGAAAAAGAAGAGGTATGGTTCTGCTGGTCTGAAAGGACCTGCAGATGCCTGGGAAAGCAAAATAAGTGGGGTGCTTATTTGTGTTTTAGGGGAACTCAGTATGCCCAGAGCCAAAGAAAACTAAGGAAAGTTTGGTTTCCTTAAGACAAAGGGGAGATTAGTAAGTGGTTGAATGTCTATACCCCAAGATGTTTAAGTACTAGATTGATGTTATTTGGATGACAGGGTCATGGACTCTATCTTATACCATTCTTTGATTTATTGTTCTTTGATTTTTTTTTTTAAAGTTTAAGTAAGTGGTTTAGGTCAACTGGTAGAGAGCATACTTGCCAAATTGTCACAAAAAGGATAACAATAATGATAGCTAACATTTGTTAAGCTCTTATTATATGGCAAGCCATAGCCTATGTGAAAAAGAGTAAGACATTTATTTTAAATTTCTGAATATTCAGGGTACATAAGGTTTGCTTACATATTTTGTTTTTGTACAGATTGAGTCAAAGTTGTATGCCCTTCACCCAGATAGTTCAATGAAGCTCAATGAATTAAGAAAATTGTGAATGACCACAAAAATGCAATGTGCTTTGAAGAGGTTTTAATTGTGGCTCATGTTTAAAATTATGGAGCTGGTCATCTTGTCTTATGCTCTAGTATTTAGAACACACCTGATTGTGTTGTCTGCATGCTATACTTTCAAAAAGAAACAAGTGAAGAATTGTATATTCCAAAGAAGGTGGGCAGGCTAGAAAGAGGACTCAAAACCAAGTTCAATAAAATATTGTTGAAGGAACAGAAGATTTTTCGTCTGCAGAAGAGACAACTCAATAAGTGACCATTGTAGTTATCTTTAAATACAGTATCTGTCACATGGAAGAGTGATTGAATTTGTTCTAAATCAGTTGTCTCCAAACTTTTTGGCACAGGGACTGGTTTTATGGAAGACAATTTTTCCACACATAGGGAGTAAAGGGAGAGTTAGATTCTCATAAAGAGCATGCAACCTATTAATAGATCCCTCGACATGGGTTCATGCTCCTATGAGAATTTAATGCCATTGCTGATGGGACATGAGGTGAAGTTCAGGCTGTGATACAAATGATGGGGAATGGCTGTGAATACAGGCGGAACTTTGCTTTCCTGCTTCTGTCCTCCTGCTGTCAGTCTGGTTCCTAATAGGCCACGGTCTAGTACCAGTCTGTGATCGAGGGTTGGGGATTGCAGTTGGGGGTTGGGGAGAATTGGGACCCCTGAATGAAGATACTGAGAGACTGATTTTCACACACTACAAGGGAAGACCTTTCTAAGATAGATGTGTGACATTAGAATGGGCAGCCTCAAGAAGTAGAAGGGTCTTTTTCACGGAGGGTATCCAGTCACACACAGGTGCTCAGTCACTCAACAGGGGCATGGCAGAAGGGTTTCCAGTATTTGGCTAGGGTTCAACCAAATGGTTCTTTCTCACCTGGAGGTGGTCAGGTCTGAGTAGATGAAATCATGATGCTGGTAGTGTGTGAGAGGCTGTGATGCTTCTGACTGAATTTCGGAGCCCTCCCTGATCCCTCAGTGGGTAGAACTAGAGTGTTACTTGTATTGATAGAAAAAAAATGATTAACTTTCACAAAAACATAGACATGTGAAATATAAGTCAAAGTTCTATTTGCTCTGTAGAGATGTTTTATGAACATCTCTATGATGAATGGGAAAGTGATAAAAATTAAAGTATTTTCAAGAAAAAGAAAAGAGAGCAAAATCATGAGCTTCATATAAGCCTGTGATAAGCATGTCAATGTCAACACAGGGCTCTAGTGGAAGAAATGGTCACGGCTACTGCTGTCCTGCCCTAATAAATGTGCCACCACTGGAGGTTTTAATCAGACCATCAGATCATGCCTGTGCTAATTGAGAGAACACAACCATCTATGTGCTGTTATCATAACTGTTTGATCCCTTGTCACTCTGTAGGTTGCTGATGTCTTGGGTTAGGACCATGTATGAATTAGCTTCGGATCCCCCAAAGCTCCTAGCATAGACCTTTATATATAGATGGAACTGAATGAATATTTACTGAATTGATAAATAAAAAATTTCTACTAAATAGTTTCTAAGGAATTGATTATTTCAATGTCAAAAATCAATCCAACGAATTGGTATCCTATATAATATAGATTTTTGAACATTTCCAAGTTTGAACTACCTGTTGGAATGAGTGTTCACAGTTTAGTTATTTGCATTGGAAAACAAATTACAAAATAAAAAAAATTTCTATTTCAAAGGGAATTACCCAGCCCCAAATAAATTTATTAAGATTAATTGACAGCCTACTATGTGGTAGTCCTTGTGTCAGGTACTATAAGAATTACAAAAATGACTCCAATATGAAGCTTGTAAGAAGGTCTCAATGTTGTGAGATAATGTGATACTTAAACTGTTTGGATAGTCCTCAGCCTTTGGTCCTTGAATAAAAAATGGCTAGGAACTTTGGTAGATGAAGGTGAGAAGGCTGAGAAGAAGATAAGAGACCAAATGAGAGAGAGAAAACTCAGAAATATCATGTGGGCTGGAGCCCAGTATAAAGAATGGTCAGCGACTGTTCTCTAACAATGTGAAAGAATATATAACTCTCATGAATGGAGAACTTAAATATTTAGTTTGCTGTCTATTCTAGGGGCAATAAAATGAGCCCTTTGTCATCATAATGGAAATCTTCAGTAGAGTCTATTACTATAGGACAGTCTGGTACAAAGACTATAATAACTTTGTTGGGTGAGAGGTGTTGGGGTAAAATAAGGAAAAAGCCATTTTCCATTTGGGGGTCCAGACAGGGTATAAAACATGAACAGCCAAACCAGGTGAACTATGAGGCAGATTGAAAATTCATCAGAAACAGCATGGAAGGACCAGAATGACTAGCTGAAATGTAAGGTCTCCAGAAAACTCTGGGGAAAACATTGGGAAAAACCCCAAGTTTCCTCCTAAATGATGAAAAGAGATTTGAGCCAATTTTTACTTAAATCTACAACACAAACTCAGTAAGCCAAAGAACCTGTGGTCAGACAGGCAGCTGATATGTTGTTTCATAAAGGAAAGGAAATATGATTTGCTAAAGCAGTCAGGTGTAGGAAGGGGAATAAACAAGAATTCAAAGTTTTCTTTGAATGAATGAAAGACAGTGTACTGCTATTGATGAATGTGAAGGTGATAAGCAATAGCAAGAGAACGCTTTGGACCATATGGAATTAGCAATAATGGCAGAATGTTTCAGAGGAGTTATCTAGAGGAAGTTGGAAATACAAGGCCAGGGCTCAGTAAGATTGGGGGTTATAAATAGGAGTGTTAGGTTAAGGGTGATAATGGAACTATGAAATGGAAGATTGATGTGTGGTATCCAAAATTAAGAAATGACAGAACCCCAAAGACAAAAGTGGCAGGAAGTTGGAGGAGAGCCAAGAAGTCAATACAATGAAAACCCAGGAAGAAGGGACCCTTGGTAAGTGATTGATCAATAGTATCAAACGCAGCAAAGAGGTGATGGGGGAAATAGATAGGAGAAGGCTGCAGTGTTTGTATTAACATGTGTATCAAATATTTTACTTTTATATGCAGACTTACAGGATTCAGACATCATGATCACAGTCAGATAATGATCCTGTTATAAGAAATGCTACAGACAATCTTTACATTCTTAAAGATATTCCTAAAGAGAGCCCAATCTAAAGAGTAAGAAAGGAAGACAAAGATTTGACCAGCACAAACATATACACAGATTGAATAATTATGACAGTGCTTGCACAGCTTATTTCCAATTTCCAGCTTATGAGTCTCTAAAATAATATTTGATAAAAATAAATTTAATTTCAATCAAAAATTTTAGATTGTTCTTTAGTATTTTATATAAAAATATGAAAAAAATTTGGTTCTGGAGACCAAACAGAAATTACTCAAAAAAATAGTATCTAAGACAGCAGTCCCCAACCTTTTTGGTGCCAGAAACTGGTGTCCTTGAAGACTTTTTTTTTCAGAGACTAGGCGGGAGTAGGGTAGGGATGGTTTCAGGATGATTCAAGCACATTACATTTATTGTACACATTATTTCTGTTATTATTAGATTGTAATATATAATGAAATAATTATACAGCTCACCATAATGCAGAATCAGTGAGTGATGGGGTGCGGCTGTAAATACAGATGAAGCTTTGCTTGCTCACCTGCTGCTTACCTCCTGTTGTGTGATCCCTTCCTGACAGGCCATGAACCAGCACTGGTTGGGAGTCGGGGGGCCACAGATCTAAGTCATACATTTAGAGAGGCAGTAGTAGTTAACTCCCCCCAATCTAGCACTTAAAAACCTAATAGGAAATTGACAATTTATATATCCAGTTGCTGATATTTTTGCAGAAAAGTCATTCTTATTCTGAAGACTAGATATTCTTATTTTTCAATATTCTTCATTGGAATTTCTCCCTGGCCACCTGCCTCCGAGGCTTTCTCAGTTATTGCCATGTTCCTCTATCCTCTTTCTCTCTGACCTCTTTTCTTCTTTCTTCTTAGCACTTTTCTACTTCCCAGTTCCTGTTTATTTCCTTGTTTCTTATATACAGAATTCCAGCTATTTCTCTGTTTAATGGGTCTTTATATTTCAGCCTATGGGGCTTTGTAAAGTTATGTAGTCAATAACTAAACAGAAATGCTGTCTTTAATTCTTTGTAAGGTAAGTAGTTGTATGGAAATTGTGGGAAGAATAAACTAAAAATGATGCACTAATTCTCTGTTTTCCATTTTTATGATTCTACTGAGACTCTGTCTGCAAATGAGCTCATTGGTGGTAACTTTGGTGATGAGCCTAGCCCAGCCTCCAACCTTAGGGAGTGTAATTGATCAAAGACCCCAGCTGCTACGCTCTGAAATCCATCACCACATTTGCCCAAGGGCACTCTTTCCACTGGCCTCTCTCAGCCAATGACTGAGTGTGGCAGGGATACTGAGATAGTTTGGACCCTGGGAGACACTGTGCTCTTCTGATGTCTGATGTTGCTCCGAGGACTCTCTTAGGTCCTGCTGAGCCATTCTTAGACTACATGGCAGGCTAGGATGCCTCTCCCCAGACTACTCTCCTCTCCTTCCTTGGATCAGGCTTGCATCACTGGCAAGTCTTCCAACTATACTATTTCCCTCACCATTTTTTACCTTAGGCCTTTTCCCTAATAAAATTCTTGCACCTGTAATCTCATCTTGTATGTACTTCTCAGAGGATATGGACTAACTAACACATATAATTACTAAAAGAGCAAGAATTATAATGCTGCAGGTCTCAAATCTTTGTTATTCTTTAGCATTTGGTCCTGCTCACACAACCTACATGAAAATAGCTGAAAGAAAGTGATCTGATTTGCAAAGTGAGGAGATGGTAATGGCAGGTAAATAAGCAAATGTGGTGGAGAGTCAACAAGATTTTTGAGACTTGGGATAAGAAAGTTAAATGCTGGAAGACTTTTGCTGAAACCTTATACTTAACTACACTCACTTGGCATTCTACTTTCTCCTACTCACATTTCATGCAAGAGATAGGACTGAGTGAATGGACATTGGTTGGGTGGAGTATGATTCCCTGATCTCCAACAGATTGATTTCAAAGTTGCCTGAATATCTGAGGAAAAAGACTGACTCAGTATAACAATAAAATTGTCCTGACCCAGAGAAGAGAAAGTTAGATACATTCAGCTTGTTACAAATGATCTGTAAAACTGTGAGATAAAATTTTTTACTTATCAGATCAGCAAATATTTAAAAGATTGATCTCATCCAGTGTTAGTGAGGGGATAAGGAAATAAGCAACTTCTTTATGCTTGCTAGGAGTATAAACAGGTAAAAACTTTAGGCAAGTTTAGTTTGTCAGGATCTATAAAAATTGAAAATGGACACAAGGAACTGTGTCCTCTAGGAATCCTATTTTGGAACATTTCCTACAGTAATACAAAGATCTACACAGAAGGTTTCTTACTATAGGGTTGTTTGCAATAACAATACAGGAAGCAATCTCAATGGCCAGCAAGATCAGATTGGTTAAATAAACTATAGTACATTTGTACCGTGGAATATTATGCAACTGTTAATAGGGCTGCAACCATCCCAGAGGCCACCTTTGTGTAAATTAGAAAAAAATTATCACCATATACCCAGCTGGGCACAGTAGCTCACACCTGTAATCCTAGCACTCTGGGAAGTTGAGGTAGATGGATTGCTTAAGCTCAGGAGTTTGAGAGCAGCCTGAGCAAGAATGAGACCTTGTATTTACTAAAAATAGAAAAACTAGCCAGGACTGGGTAGCAGGCCCCTGTAGTCCCAGCTACTTGGGAGGCTGAGGCAGGAGGATCTCTTGAGTCTAGGATTTTGAGGTTGCTGTGAACTATGATGCCATGTACTCTACCCAGGGGAACAGAGAGAGACTGTGTCTCAAAAAAAAGGAAAAGATATCCCTTACTCTGGGTGAACAGAGCACATGTCAGGAAGCACAATTCTGTGAATGGGGCATGGACTGAATTCCCATCATCCTTCTCTGCCAGGGCCCCCTTTGCAATGCACAATCTGAACAATTTTTGATAATCCATGTACTAAAAAATAAGATAATGTGCTATATAATGTCTATGATACTCTACTTCCCAAGAAAAGAAAAAGAAAGCAAAAAAGATAGTAAAGAAGGTTAGGGAATGTATTAGTTGTCTATTATTAATAAATAGAAATGTTCCCCTAAGAGATAGTGTCTTAAAACAAAAAGTTATTATGTCCCAGTTTCTGTGGGGCAGGATTCCTGGTGCACCTTAACTGGGTCCTCCAGCTCAGGATCTCTCACAGGGTTGCCATAAACATGCGACTGGGGTGCAGTCATCTCCAGGGGCAGCTTCCAAGCTCACTCATGTAGTTGCTGGCAGGGGTTAGTTCCTTGTCTGCTTTTGCACTGAGAGCCTCGGTTTCTCCAGATGGCTATTTGCTAGAGGTGGCCCTCAGTTCTTTGGCTTCTCCATAAGGCAGCTTGCAGCATGGAAGCCAGTTTCTCTCACAAGTGAGAAGAGCCCTGAAGATGTCATAGTCTTTCATAACCTAATCTTGACATCCATCACTTTTGCAGTTAGTAAGTGCTCACTTAAACTCATCAGAAGGTTCTTGGAAACTCTGACTTTAAGCGAAACAACACGAAACCATTGAAAACCATTTACCATCAGCTTATTGATATAAACAAGATTTAAGTTCCTACAGCATACTTCTGGTCATAAAAACATCACCAAAGTTCTAAATAAAGACCAAAACACTTACAATAACAAACGCTGAAATGAATATGAGCTATACATATTCATATTCTTCTCTGTTTAAGAAAGAGTAATAATACAAGAAAGATAATCATTTTCCCAAGTTTTGGTGAATGATGTGGTCATAGCAGTGGCGTGTTAAATCAAGGAATCAATGTGTGCAAATTGAAAATTGTCAGCAACACCTCCTACCACTGTGTAATTAAAACACAATCACCATCACAAACAGGGCAGCTTGCTGAAGGCTTTCTGACTGCATTTATTATTGTCCATTTGTATGATTATCATAGATGGGACAAATTTTATTAGACAATAGTTTGTATCCATTCATTCATTCATTTTCCAACTCATTCCGGTTCAAGGTCAAGAGTGGCCAGAGCCTCTCCCAGCAGCTCAGGCCTCAGGCAGGAGCCCTCCCATCAGAAGGTGGGCTCACACACACCCACACCCAGTCACACTGGGGCCAAGTAGACACACTACTTCACCAAACCTGCATGACTTTAGGATGTGGGAGCACACCAAAGTACCCAGAGAAAACCTACGCAGATGTGAGCAGAACGTGCAGACTCCACAGAGTCAGGGGTCCCTGACAGAATCTTTTTATTAGTTTCTCATCAACAGTTGCGATGAAACAACCTTGAATGAAAAGATGTCATTGGAGGACCTGTTGTGTGCTAGTCAGTAGCTTCTGCCCACACTGGAGGGGGGTATCACTCAAGGGCATGAATACCAGGAGGCTGGAGGCATTTGAGACCATTTTAGAAGTGGCCTACCCCAGAAATATGCAGTGAACTGCAAATATGTAAATGGTTATCTCTGAGGCAGAGATTTGGAGGAGATTTTGTGTTTTAACATTCTTTCAAACTTAAAGAAAAGTTGTCAGAATAGTACAAGGACCACTTATATACCAGTTCATCCAGATGAACGGTTTCCAATTTGCTTAGCGAGTTGTCATTCTTTCTTTCTACATGTAGCTCTTATGTGCATTCGTATTATCTTTTCTTTCTGAAGCATTTGAGAGTAAGTTGGGGATACCCATGTCACTTTACCTCTTAATATCTCAGTTTCTTTTCTAAGTACAAAGACATTTTCTTACATAACTATTGCACAATAAAATACGAAACTCAGGAAATCAAATGTTAACGCTACACTACTGCAGAATCCATATTCGAATTTCATCAAATTTCCCAGGAATTCTTTTAGATCTCTTTTTTTTCTTGGACCAGGATCTGGTCCAGGATCGTGCATTTCATTTACTTGTCATGGCTCTTTAGTCTCATTTAATCTACAATACTTCCTCAGCCTTTCTGTGTCTTTCTTGATCTTGACGTTGTTAGAAGAATCCAGGCCAGTTATTGTCTAGAATGGCCCTTGATTTGCATTTATTTGGTGTTCCCTTCATTATTAGATTTAAGTTATCCATTTGGGGGCAGGAATATCACAAACTTATTGTTGAGGAGGGCTGCTTTTAATAAACATGGGTTAATGTTATAGAATTTGTTATAATGAAGACTTTTGTAATTAAAATAGGAGATCTTAGTACTAGGGGGAAAATCCCTCTTTTTCTGTGATCCCCAGTTGTACCACTCTTTCCCATGACCAATGACGGGAGATTGCTTTCAGAGGTTGCAGTGGATACTGACCATGAGGCTTATTTATTCCTACCATCCTTCTGATCACAGCATTCTCCTGGAAGCTTTAAAGGAAAACCCAGATGGGGGGGGGGTGGCAGTCATCAGTTAAATACATAAATACCTTGAAAATGAAGTTTTAATACAGGGAATGACGACTAAGCTTTAATGGCTATCTACTGTGATGTGGATTTCAGCTGGGGATGTCAGTAAAAATTCCACTCCTGCTCATGCCAACGTTACCTGGCCAAGGATAACATGAGAGATTCAGTCAGTCTGCAAAGGACAAGGAGAACTTTCTAATATTAGAACCAGCATTTATTAGTGCCTTCAGTGAATGGGTGATTACTTTTAAACACTGCAGCTAGAAGAATAATAAGTAAACATATGGCAGCCTCATTTGTGGTAAGGAGACGAAGGAGAAGAAATAAGTTGAAAGTGAAGGAAATCCCAATGCATTACAGACGAGGGATGCAATTGAGGAGTGTTAAACCACCACATAGCTTGGGATTTGCCACTGGGAAGAGGGAGGACACCAGTGTTGGAACTCACACCACCTACATTTGCCCCGCGGATCCAGACGTCAGCCCTAGTGCTGCAAGCGTCGCCCATCAGAAGGGCTGAATTTGGAGCTGGGACCGCCTGGCGTGGTTGCACACAGTTGTCGCTCCCTTTCTCTCTCATGAACACAGTGCTGGATTTTTGACTTCCATTGGCACACTCTCCCAGTGTTCTCTTCCCAAACTGGCTCAGGGCATGGTCAGAAGCCGCCACACTCACTTTCCTCTCCCTTGATTCTCCTCTTATTATCAGATTGTCTCCCCTTTTCCTTAATGGGAAACTCTGGGGAAGGGATTGTTTTGGCTGGAATTTGACAAGGCACAGGTGGTTTTACCAGCTGCAAGTTCTTTAGTTCTTGTTGGCTGTCCACCAACTCTTGGTCTTTTCACAGTTCTTTCTGTGGTGGTGGAGGAGGGAGGGGGCAGGAAGGGACAGTGGGTCCTTGATGTTGTCGTTCAACATCAGCAGCTGTCTCAGGTTGGCATTGAGTCCAGAGCGTTCTTTGGGAAGGGATTTTTTTTTCCTCTTGAGATTGAAGAGAGCTGAAGGCAACAGCCAAAAAATGACAATTCCGCCTGGATCTTGGTCGGTGCGTGGCGGGGGGACCAGGGCAGGGCACCCCCCACCCCCAGCACACATCCCTGCTCCCCTGTGCCTGGCTCCTCACATCACCACCACTTGCAGCCTCAGAAATTCAGGCTCAAACTCGGCTGCTGCCTCTTCACTCCCTGGCTGGTTGGAGTCCAATGACACCAGCATCGTCTCCCAAAATAGACGAAAATAATCCTCAGCTCGGTCTCTCAAATGCCTCTTTTTGAGGAAAGAAAAAAGGAAGTTAAAACTTGAAAGCGTTTTTCCTTCTTCCTCTTCCTTTCCCAGCATCTTTTTGATAACAACAATAAAACACTTGAATGTGCTGTTTGACCTCCAGGGCCGACCCCGTTCACTGTTCTCTTCTCAGCCTTTTTTATTTTGAAAACATTAATTTGACCCCTTTCCTTAGTACCGCTTCAAGCCCCTGCTCAGGTTTCCTCCGACTTTCCTTCCTGTGAGGCTCTGCTTGAAAAGCCTGGTTCTGTGAATCCTTGATGTGTGGGCGCGCGCCTCCCCCATTAATCTGAACCCGCGGGAAAGGGGAAGCTGAAATGGCCCTTTATTGGCTAATTCCTCTCCCCCCTCTGTCCTCCTTCTCTCCTCTGATCCTTCTGTTTTCATTTCTCCCTGCCCTCCTCCTCCCTAATCGCCTCATCCCTCAGCACTAGACAAATACTGGAATCTTCACGTTGGTGTGAGCTGATTAGAACCGAGAGCTGCCAGGCAGGGCCCCAGGCCTTTCCAGGCGCTGTGACATCACTCCTTTCCCCTGTCCCTTTCCAGCTGCACAAAGTGCTGATTCCTCTCTCAATCCCTGATAAAAATCACCTGATCTGTCTCCTGGGATTTTTTTTTTTTTTTTTTTCCACACCACAACTCCATCTGTTACGTGATCATTCTGTTGATATTTCCTTCCCTGCCCAGCTCCAACCTGGAGAGGAAAAGTTATGGGAAGAACATCTTGGTAAGTTTGTGTGTGTCGGCTGGGTTTTCCCAGTCCAGAATCAGCTCCTCCAGAGAATAAAAGTCCATTAGCTGTTTAATAATGCTTTGTTGATATTCCACCTCTTTCTGTTTGCTTTGCACACAGAGCAGTTCTTTGAAACCCAAACAGCCTGGAATGAAGTGCAGAAAGATATTATGGTGGGGGTATTGGGTGTGTGTTTTGGGGTTGTAGGGCAAAGAGTACAAGGCATGAAAAGCAGCAGTGGGGGAGGGGTGAGAAGGAGAAAGATGGAGCAGTTTTTCTGCCTCCTGGGTTTTCCCGAGGGAGGGCTCAGGGGTGCTGCTGCTTTGGTAAGTATAGACGCCCAGAACCTCAGAGACACACGTCATCAGAGATAAGTATAAACACACGTTTGAAAGCCTAGTAAAAATGAGTTTTGGATCCCACTGCTTTGGATTTTCCAAACCTCTTTTTTATCTTCTTCAACCAGAACAACCAGGAATGAATATTATTTGATTTGGCCAGAACCAGCATTTTTTTTTTAAACCATAGTTTTAGTTTATATGTCATTGCGAAGTATTCATCATACTTAGGGGATGCTGGATACACCTGTCAACTCAATAGAGGAAATATGCTTCATTCCTACCTGTCTCTCTCTGCTTCAAGGACCCTGCAATGCTAATCTTTAGCAATATTCTTTTCCCAATAAGAGCTCACATCCAATCTGAATGCTAAATAATGTTGTCATGAGGTTGCATGGGCACTGCTTAAGATCTATGCCCAAACTATAATGAATCTTTCTTCCACATAATTGTTATTGTGGCCAAAATTGGTGAACAGCCTATCCTCTAGGGAGCAGGGGGAGGAGACTAGAATATTGTGTTGGATTCTGTCCTGGACATATCTTCGGCTAGACTCCTGGAGCAGTTTAAATCAAGGGCTGGGCTGAGCAGGCCTGAATGGCTTTCAAATGACAGATTTATGGAGGGAGGCCTAATTAGATCATGGTAATTTGTAGTATGACAATATCTTTTGCTCAAGATCTGAAAGCAAATTTCTGCCTTTATAGGTGGCAAAAAAAAAAAAAAAAAAAAAAAGACCCACAAATGTTAAAGGGTACTCTGAATATCACAAGAGGGTAGGAGTCACATTTTACATTTGTGAAACACTCTATAGTCTTGCTACATGTTTGAATAATTTTACCTTATTGAGCATCACAAAATCCTCTGGTGTAGGTAGAAAAGGGGCCAGGATTTCCTCCATTTTACAGAAAGGAAAAATGGAGGAATTGACTAGTTAGGCAACTTGCCCAAGACCATATAGTTAATAGTGGGTTGATTTTTGTGTGCTTCAGACGGATTGATAGGGATTCTGGAGAAATAAAGGGGGAAGACCCTAAGCTACAAGACAAAAGGAAACCTCAAGATACTGAGATTCTGCTTCTAATCCCTCGGCAGAAAGAAGCATGGCTGAGGACTATAAGCCACGGGGAAACCCAGCTGGGGAATGGGAACAGGAAGCCTAGTGGTCCATCTGGGGTAAAAGCTTAAAATGGATTGCAAATCAAAGCGTGAGGAGTACAGAGAAGACTGGAGTTTGCACATCATTTGTAGTCTTGGACAAAACAAGTACTATTATTAGCCAGGCATTGTGGTGGGCGCCCACAGTCCCAGCTACTAGGAATGCTGAGGCAAGAGAATAGCTTAAGCCCCAGGGTTTGAGGGTGCTGTGAGCTATGACACCACTACACTCTACCAGGGGTAACAAAGTTAGACTCTGTCTCATTAAAAAGAAAAAATACTATTATATGTGGGTAACCTTGAGGAGACAGTGGAGCACGTCTGCCACTTGATAGTTGCCAGCAGAGGTGTTGGTGCCCTAGAAGGATAGGGGTGATAGTGGATGGAATTGCTGAGTGCTTTCTAAGGTCACTCTTCCCTAGGATCACAGAGGGTTGTCTGGCCAGCCTGTGAGATTGTCCATTCCTGGGACCATCTATGTATTAATTTTCAGGGAATCCCATTCCTGTTGCTCCCTGCCATTGAGTTAGGGTGATGCATGGATTTTGCCATCACACACTTTGCCCTCCAGAAAGAGGGCAAAGCCTTGTGCCCGTCTAATCATGAGCAAGTGGACAGTGACACCTACCACAAAACAGCTTGTCTTGGTGCCTCGTTTGCTCTGCTACCCTGTGATGGGCGTTGCCTGGGTCTTCTACAATAAGGGAAAGATGTAGGCTCATTCTTTCTGTCTTCCTTAGAGACTCTGCATGTGACTGAGTCTTGTAAATATTTGCTGACATCCAAATGATGCCCCTGCCCTCTCTGTTTCTTGAGATTTCTTACTGAAACAGACCTTAATAGACAACGGACATACATTAATAGTTTGGGTGTTTGAATATTTTTCTCTTTTCTTCTCTTTGTCTCTTTGTGTCTGTCCCTATCTCTAAGGATGAAGACGCTACCATATTGGAGACAGAGCCAATACCTACTACTGAATGACCCCTTATGACTCAATGCAATGGCAGAAAAGTTTCATTTTCTAGTATTCACATGTCTCCAGCATGTTAGGGCGAACCTTAAACACTGTTACACACCCTGTATTTAGCAAATCTAAATACCTTCATTCTTAGCGAATAAATAAAAGGGAATAAATGAGTTTCCATGTTCAGTGAGGTCACATATACAGTCCTCAGCCTAGGCTCACCTTGACCCATCATGTAATTAATCCTGAGTGACCAGATGATGGGCAGAAGGCAGCTTTGGGGACCTGCAAAATCTCTAGACAGCCTCCCCTGACTGTTTAAGCACATGGATTATGACAAAAATCACAAACTGTAGACTTAGCACATTCTCCTGGAGCAGGAGGGGAAGGTGATAGCCTTCTCCCAAGTCAGAGGAGAGATGGGTATTGAATAAATCACAACAAATATGTGATCTGTCCTGCAAATGATATGAAAAATTAAAGACGAAGAAAAGTGAAGACAGCGCTTCTCAAATGACAGAGCTGTGGAGAGGCTGATGGGGAGGAAGAGGGAGGCAGCGGGGGAAGGGCAGAGTGCTAAATTTGTGAAAAGAAAAACACTGATGCTATGCATAGTCTGAAAGATGACATCTCTCCCTAGTCCAGATGGCAATTTTTTTAGAGTTTTACTTGCTTTTTCTGATCGAACAAACTTTGCTCAGATACTGTTATTAATGTTAGAAATCGGGGCTCAGGCTCCTGTTTTCTCACCAATGCAGTTTGACACTGCTGTTCAGGTGACGGAGAGTTCAGAGTCTCGGGGAGCAGCAGCAGCTTGTGCTTCTGGAGAAAAGGAAGGATGACTCCCAGGCAGCAGATCCCACCACTCCATAAAAGGGAAGAACCTTGGCTCTCTGTGTGAATTCTCTTTGTGATTTGGAAGACAAATACCTCTGCTGAGTTGTCTATGAACAGGTGCTGCAGATGGTTGGACCCGAGTTCTTACAGGCTGTGCTGGAAGCAAGGGAGGCTGTTTCACTCAACTTCATCCCTGCTAAGTGTTTGCTAAGGGTGGGGTCTCATAAGATGACAAGTGACGTGTGATATAAGTAACTCTGAGGACAGTAAGGGATGTAGACCACCAGGCTCGGTCTCACTGAGAGTAGATAATGTAGTAAAGTTGCTCCTGTGGGAAGCTTGGAGGTGTGTCATGATTGTGCAACTTGGAGATGTGTCATGATTGCTTTCACTGTAAGACAATGCTAAATATATTTTCTTAGGGAATCCCAGGCAGCAGAGAATTACTCAGAATCCATTCTCGTCTTGGTATTGAACGCCGAGGGATATTTATAAGATCCGAAGGCTTCCAGGGAAGCAAAAAAGGGAGGGCACAAAAATTTCCTTCCAGAGTGTTTGGCTCTTCTTGCGATTCTTGATAATGTGGCATGCCCCATTCCTTTGTTTCGCGATGTCAGCCTGTGCATCAGAGGCAAAGATCCCTCTTGGTTTTAGTTGTCACTGATGTCTATTTATAGTCATGGCCAAATGTGACCTCATTCTCCAGGTTTTGCAAGCTCAGCAAAGTGAGAGCAGGTTAGCCTGACCACGGGTCTCTGAGGAGCACCCCAGATGCTGCCGTGTGTCTTGTCAGCAATGCCAAGGTTTGCCTCTTTCTGCCTCAAATGCCTTTCAGCTCAGCACGTTGGAAAACAAGGGGATTGGAGGAGCTATCTTTGAAATCAGGAGGAAATTGGAGGTCCTTGAAAAAGTACAAGAGTTACTCATTTTTCTTTCTTTTCCCCTTTCTTTCCTTTCTTTTCTCCCTCCCTGTCTTCCTTCTTTCTTGTGTTTTTCCTTCTTTTTTTCTATCCTTTTTTTCCTGAAAAATGGAATAGAAACAGTAGAAAATGGTAAAACAACACAGGATTGGATGAATTCCCAATGAAATAATACCCCTGAGGCCAGATCACTAAAAGTTTCCAGGAATTCAAGTTTGGGGCCCTGATCCTTTGTCATAAGTATTTCAATATGGGACCTAGTTAGACTACACAGCTGAGAACATGACAGCTCTTGTCTTGGTAGGACCAATGGTGCTAGCGAGCTCTAATTCAACGGTCCATTTCCTGGGGCTCCTTGTTCATGAAATGAAGTTTTATTGTATTGTGTGCCACCTGCCTCAGAAGTCAACTGTGGTCCTTTTTACTGCATTTTTCCATCCTTATGTTGAGCAAAACTGAATTTCTCGGAGAAACTGAAAAATCTATGGTCTACATCTTTGAAATTAATGAAAAATCCTCCTTCATCTAATGTAAGAGTCTTTACTAAGCTCATGTTGGCTGGAGTGATCCCTTTCTTCCTATTTTATTCCGTAACTATTTATTCAGTGTGACTTAAAATGGTTGTCTTCAAGTCTATAAAGTCATGGGAATCAGTGGAATTTGGTCAATTCAATGGAAAAATCTCTTTAGCCAATTGCTAAAGAAACCTGACTATTCTGTGAAGAGCTATTGTTGCCTTGGCACGTCAATAGAGCCAACGTGTCAATGGCTCACTGGGTGGGTGGCATTGTGAAAGACCTGGCACAGATGGTTTTTGCAGAAGTGATTTCTGCCCACCAAGTAGCCAACGGTGGCTAGAATGTAGAGAAACTGAAGAAATGCAGAGAAGAACAACATAGGAATGAGGACAGTTCTGCCCTGTAAGCAAGCCAAAACCTTATACCGGAGAAGAGAGTACACATATGTTCTGCCATCAACTTCTACCAGTAAAAATCATATTTAAATGACATGTGTGTCATAACAAATATGCATTCTAAAATGAAACCTATTTCGATTTGTTTCTGAGTGTGTTTAAATTTGATCCTGTCTAACCTGAGATTTGCCTGAGATAAAGATGAAAAAAATCAAGGAGCAAAAATGTACAGCAAGAAAGTGGCAACTCAAATATTCATCTTTCACCAACATCCCCGTAAACCAAAATCTAAAGCAGCCTCTATTATTTCGTAGTTGGTAACTGCAACAGAAAATTGCATCTGGACAGACAATGTGTACACCACCCTTCAGCCCAATGTGCTTACAAATTGCCAAGTGATAGCAACCCCCCAGCAGAAAAGATGGAGACGTCCTTACAGAAATACGGGCAAACCTTTAAGAGCAATGGCATTTACTGATGCTGTGTCCAAGGACAAAGAATAGACTAGAAACTGTACATCAGGATGACCATGAATTTCAAGTGAATCCTGAGTTTTCTTCTCCCACCCCTCTCAATAGTTTGGCTTTCAAAATTGCACCTGCTGTTCTCTCCTTAAAAGATACGAAAATTATATCCCTGGTTGGAAGTTTCCTTTATCCCTACCTCCAAGAGCCTTCTTCATTTTGAGGTAAAAGGGGAATACTTACAGTAACAGTGGGAAAAGTATTAAAGACAAATCTCAGTTGTGTAGGTAGGGGTAAAGAACCTATTTGTGACAGCTAGGGTATAGATATTTTAGCAAATATTTGATTCCATGCTGATTTCTCTGTCCCCTACAGAACTTTCTTGTTTATGTCCTTAAGTCTGTCAGCGAATTTTTAAAGAAATTCAACCTTATTTCAATATTAAATGTTTCTTAACCAAATAGAATTGACTTCTGCGCATTTCTCTGTGTGGAATTAACAGAGCTCTGTAATTATGAAGGCTCTAGAGCTAATCAGAATTAAAAGTGGATGTTAGAACTCTCCACATCTTGCAGTGGTGCTTGCCAGCCCTGGGTCCAGGACATTCTATATTTACTGATTGATTTCAAGGAGTCTGTGAACCCCTGTGCCCACTAGACATCATCTGTGTGTAGAACGAATGTCATAGGACGCCAGAGGTCATAAAGCGATGGTCATCCCTGAACAGGCTGGCAATCTTTCCTAGAACACAGTGTTCAGGGTTTAATCCTAGGTTTTGCCCAGGTTCACGTAAAGAGTTGGGAGTCCAATACTCTCCCTGACAGAGGACAAATAGCACCCAAATATCTCTACCTCCCCGTACTCAACAGCATATGTGTTTTTGTTTGTTTGATGCCCAGGGCCATGTCAGTACATGTAAGCCAGCTTGGGAAGAAACATGCCAATATCCACTTGATCTCCAATAGTAATTTCAAACAAATATGAAGGGGAAGGGAGTGGGGAGGTCAGATGGAGGGAGGGTGAATGGTGGGATCACACCAGTGGTGCATAATGCAAGGGTACGTGTCGGATCTGTTAGTATAGAGTATAAATGTCTTAACACAATAACTAAGTAAACGAGACGAGTTATGTATTAACCAGTGTGATGTAAGCATTCCTAATCTCTATGAAATCAGCACATTGTACCCCATAAATGCATTAATGTATACATGATCTATGTGTTTAGGATTTGATAAAAATAATAAATTCCTTTAGTAGTTTTCAAAATAAGCAGTCACTTCATGAAAAACAACCACTGTCTCATCCTATTTCTACCAGAAGATGAACAAGGTCTGAATTTCCCTCTGTTTTCAGTAATGCCTGGCTAACAATTTGTGTTTACTGAATATAATTTCGCTTATTTATATGTTATAAATAATTATACCTTGATAATAATAGTCATCTTCATTATGCAGTACTATTTGTATCTTTTTAAACATACTTGACCACTAAGATATTAGGTGGGCAGATAATAAACATTCCCACTAACACAGGAAAACAATAGAAAGATACACACCCAGTCTCGTGCTCCTTAATAGATTCAACACTGTGCAGGAAGTCAATGTCTGGTGCTCTAAATAATTATCGGTCAGTCCCAGCACGCTAAAGTGGGTTTCCATCGATACTGAGGTTAGCTTTGCTTTGCCTCAGTTGACCCTGAATGTGGAAGGGAAAACAGCCTGGGCACACCTAATGGCTCCTGCTGTCAAGCCGTCCAGGAAGGGCAAGCGTACTGAAGCGGCGGAATCAATCACCAGACTCATTAACCGGTGGCCTCCCACCCTCCCCTGAGCTCTCCTGGCCTGTGACTTTCTCACCCTCCCTGCTCTGCGCTCCCCTTCAAGGGCCTGTGCACCTGCTCATTGCACCACACTTCCCTCTTGGCCCACGAGTCCTTACAAATGTGCTGCTCAAACTTAAAAGAGAATGTTTCCAAAATTGCAACACTCATTTGCCCTAACACACACACACACACACACACACACACACACACACACACACACAGAGCCCTCACTAAGATTGCCCCCGCATCAGTATTGTGTACAGACAGCCCTCTGCTCCCGTTTCCTACTCCCCTTCTCCACCACCCCAAGCCCTTGTGCTCGGCTCTGTCCGAGGACACGCACCGCCTGTGTTCTGAGACCCGTGTGGCTGGCCGATGCCTTCCCTCTCTCCTGCTTGGAAGCGGCAGCCTCCCATCAGGGCTCTATGTGCCAGCCCTGTACTGTACTTCATTAGGCAGCTCTATTTAATGGTTTCAACAAAAGCCATCATTTTAGCCCAACTGCCTTGACTAAATTAAAATTTCCAATCTCTGTTTTAGTGTTCTGCAACTGATGTATACATAAGCAAAACCGGTCAACATCTGCCAGGGGGTTGGCCAAAAGTTCTGCAAAGATGTACTTCACATTTCTGAAGCATGTGCAAAGTAACTGCGTCCTTATTCTCCCGAGAGCTCTCATGGTTTTACTTCACCATTTGTTCAAACACACTTTAGCTGCGGATGAGCCATACAGTTGATTCTCCCCTTGGTTGCCGTTTTATCTGTAGTGTCATTTTGAGTAATTGGGGTATGGTAGCTGATCAACTTACAGGTTTCTCATTGGCAGAGAGGGACCGTATTGGCACCAAGAAAGAATGTGATGGGTCCTCTCGGTGCATAAGCAAGTGTCCCTCTCTTGCACTTGGCTACCCAAGGCCATTATGAAATAAGCTTAATAAAGCCTCCAAGTGTATATGTCTTCTTGAGTGGAGGGAGGAACCTATGGAAGGAACATTCTAAACCAATGTGGAAAGATGGTCAATGTACATATTTAGTCAGTGATCTGTGAAAGTTTTTGAATTAGTTTTTAAAGCTTTGTTAAGACCAGAACGCACAGATGTTGAAAACAAGTTCAGATGTAGCGACAGATGGTATTTGATTATGAAGCAGACTGTTCATATAATACAAAGATGCTGCTTCTGCCATACACAAGTAACTGCAGAGAGCGCGGTAGAAATTTTGGAAGGCAGGCAGTTCGAGAGGGTCTTTGTGCAGCAATAACTTTCCAATTTTCCAGCAGTGCTAGAATTGGGATAATTTTCCCCTTTTCTTTTCAATCAGTGACTCTCTCTGCTCTTCCAGGCCCCACCTCCCTTTCCAGACTCCTTTTCCATAGCCTTAAAAATTCTTTTCTTCCCTTAGCTAAGTGTCTTACCTAGCCACCCCATCTCCCACAGAAACAGCATCGAGTCAGAAAAGGGGTGGCCAAAGTTAGAGGGGAATAGGAAATGACTGTCAATGTTCCCATTGTCTAAGGAAACAGACTTCTCATCATTTACACTTTGCCATGAGAACTCAGTCTTTCAACAGAGGCCAGGATTATGGCTCCAAAGGTGTTGCCACGCATGTTAGGCTGAGTTCCCTGCCAGCACAGTGTGGACATGTTTCAGCCTCAGCTGCCTCTTCAGTAAGATGGGCATAAGGGTCGCCCTGCTTATCTTCCAAGGATAGCAAGAGGATCATAGAAGATGCTGGGTTACCCAGGGCCTTGAGAAACGGGAAATGCTGTTCAGATGCATGGGATTGCCATTGTCAAGATCAGAAACGTTATTACAAGAGTGGAAGAGTGCCATGTCTTATTCCCAATCAGAAATCTACTCTTCACCTACCCACAGGTCCTAGCAAAGTGCTGTGGTATCAGAAACAATGCTCATCAAACAGTGTGAGGACCACAGGACCCTGGCTGGAGAGGGATGCTCTTCAAGTGACTATTTTACTTTTTCACTCTGGAAACTAGTTGAGGATCAGTCATTTAGAGACTCCTGAGCTACCAGAGCCCAGCCAGTGCTAGAGGGCCTTGGTGACGGCTTTGGTTGTGGAACCGAGGCAGGTGACACGAGCTTAGCAAGTAGGGAGAACAAACAGCCTCCTTTCTAGCCTCCTCCAGAATGCATGCCATCAAGTCTAGCTGGGTTACCAAAGGCTTGTGTGGCTCTTGCACTTTTCTGTCTCCACACATTTGTGCCCCTGTCTGTGTCACAGCGTTGATGTGGAGGGATCAGGAGAGAGGAAAGCCCCAGCACAGCCTCATTCCTGTACAACTCACAAGCCCCCCACCCAGCCCCTGCAATCCAAGTCTCTTGTTTTCAAGAGCTTCCTATGTGCCAAATAATATTTAACAAACACAGATGAGCAATAGGAGATGAGGGGAAGGCCCAGTATGCCAAGATATGTTGGAGGAGATTTCAAGGGAACGTTGTCAATGACACAGCTCCAGTGGAGAAGGGGGTGGGGAGAGAGTAGAGAAGAGTCCAGAGAGGAGTTTTTAGGAATCTTCCTGGGATGGTAGGCTGTCCTGTGATGTTTTACATGCCATTCGTAGAAGTTACCATCTTTTCTGTTAATATCATCACCTGTATCATACAGGCCAACAAAATCAACCTAGTTTTATTAGGGGGTAATGCTGATATGACACGAAATTATAATAAATGCCCAGGATTTGGTTACTCAGTAAGAAAAGAGATTTGGATTCTCCCTCCAATTTGCAAATGTAAAGCTCCTTGTATCTTTCTTGCAGGCAGGAACAGTGACATAATTTGTGGGGGATCAACCCAAAATGAAAATGTATGGTTCCCTGTTCAAAACTTGTTAAGAATTTCAAGAAGATGACAGAAGAGCAGTAAAGCAAACTGGAGACCCTCTCGAGCATGGGCTCTGTGGGGTTGCACAGGCTGCATGCTCGTAGCTTTGGCCCCGATTGAGGGAGTAGGGTGGAAAAGCAAACTTCTCTGATCAGTTCCTGTCCAGAATCTCTGCAGCACCTGAAAGACTTCAGGGGTTTGCACATTGATGGATGGCACTGCGAGACATGAGCAGATTACCCATGGTGAGGATGAAAATCATGGCTTGTGACCACAGATTCATGATAGGAAGTGCAGTGGGGTCTAAAGCAGACTGGACAAGGAATCGGAGTCTGGGCTTCACTCTCAATCCCATCCCTAATCAGACTTATGAACTTGCCCGTGAGAGAGGGACCAGGCCCTCTTGCTCCAAGCGTCTCCCAGGCTTAATGTGAGCCCCAGAGTGACAAGGTAGATGTCAGAGGTCTGGCAAGTAGGTGCTCCTGGTTCAGGCAAGGTATGTGGCAGGATGGGGGCAGGTGAATTGATTAGGTGTCTTTTGCGCTCAGCAGTATGGCACGTGCCATGGTGACTGCAATGATACTTAAGGAAACGCTGGTGCTAGGGAGCGGGCTGGTGTATCCCCATTCCCCGGACCCTGGAAGAAGATACACAAGTCCATAGAAGGAGCATTCAAGTCCTTAGGAGGGACACAGACTTCCCATGGACCTTCACTCTGGTGAGAAAACCAGCTCTGGGAGAGGCTCATTAACCACCCAGTATTACTGAATTGTGAACAAAAACAGTGCACTTAATGATGTACAGAAATAATATCTGTCTGCTGGGGAATCAGTGCCATTTGATCAAGGAGCTCCATTAAATGACAACACCCACAGCTTCAGATCCACAGCAGAACGGTGGGTGGGAGAGGCGATCAGCCCTGACTTGGGCTGATTTCGCTTCCTGAGACTTTTCCTGACAGCTGTTTTTGATGAGGACTTATCTGGCTTCCCTTTTCATGTCTGTGCTCCCTTCATGCCAAACGCCACCTCCATCACTTCTACACTGGGGGCCAGAATCATCTCTAAGGGAAGTGTTGCCATCACCTCGGCTGGGGCGCCTCTTCCCAAGTGTAACAGCTTTGTGTGTTCTGCTTTGGGGGGGAATTGTCCAACTATGAGTTTGTGTTAATTTAAACCACTAAATTTGTGGTAATTTGTTGCATAGTCATTGGCCGTTAATAAATTTTATAATATTGTATTATCGTATGGTAACAACTACCCCATATTGGGTGTCTATTATGTACCTGGATTTATGCTGGAGTATTTAAATCTGTTTTCTCTTTATTCTCACAGCAGCCTGGTGAGGGAGATTTTCTAAAACCCATTTTAGAGAAGACGAACCTGTGGTTCAGGTCTCTTGTTCAAGAGCACAGAATAAAAGATGGGATGAGGGGTTTGAACCCAGGCCTTACTCGAGAGCTCTTGCCAACTAAGCATGAGGACAGTTTTCTTTTATTGTGATTTCTGCCCTTCTCTCCCAGCCTCCGTCCAATCTACTGCCTTGGTAACATATCCAGATCCCACTCTACACTTGAATTTCCTGGCTTTCATTCCCATTTCGGCCACGTGCTTAGTTAACCTAGCACATCTCACATCTCAGTCACTGGGTGCCAAGCCCTCCTTCAGGGACACACAGCACCCCTGTGCCTGGGATCGCAGTCCCCTCACTGGTTGCCACTGCTGTCTCCTCTGCTGGGGTTCCCTAAGCTAAGACACTGTAGGCTGCAGTGACTCTTCACAAAGACAATTGTTCCTGGGGCCCACAACCCCTTACTGCGGGGGTTGACAGTTGACCCTGTCATTGACTGGTAATATGTATTGGTTTTCTATGACTTTGTAACAAATTGCCACCAATTTAGTGACTTAAAGCAATACAAATTTATTATCTTATCTTAGCATTTCCTGAATTGCACCCTCCGATCAGGATCTCACCAGGCTTAAGTCAGTCAGGTATCAGCCAGGATTGTGCACTAGGAACCACTTTTTTTTTTGAAACAGAGTCTCAATTTGTCATTCTGGGGTAGAGTGCTGATTATAGGCACCTCCACAATGCTAGCTATTTTTTGGAGATGGGGTCTCGCTCTTGCTCAGGTTGGTCTGGAACCCGTGAACTCAGGAAATCTACCCACCTCGGCCTCCCAGAGTGCTAGGATTACAGGTGTAGCCACCTCGCTTGGCACTAGAAACCACTTTTAGCACTTATAGGCTGCCATCGAGTCTTGCTATGTGCCCCCTCACCCCCAAAGACAATTTACACATGGTTGTTTGTTTTTTCAAAGTCAGTAGGAGACTCTCTTTTAAGAGATTACCTAATTAGGTCAGGCACACTCAGGATACTCTCCCTTTTGATTAACTCAAAGTCAATTGCTGAGGGACCTTAATTATATCTGCAAAATACTCTCACCGTTGCCATATAATGTAACCTAATCATGGGCGTTATCTCGCATAACACACACAGGTTCTGCCCATATTCAAAGAAAGAGGACTACACAAGATACATCCCTGGGTGAAGGGCAAGCTTGAGGGCTGCCCAAATGCTGCCTACCTCAAAGAACTGAAGAGAGCACAGCTATCTCTTAAGACAAGAGATCCCCGAGAAATTAGTATGTAGCTAATAAGCAACTCTAAAAGATGCTCAAGGAAACGTCCAAGTGTACAACAGCAAGTGCCTTCATGATCTTCCAAGGAAGAATGTTATGCTGGTGGCTTGAAGTCTCCTAGTCCAGAGCTACTTAGGACTTTCTTTCCCTTTGCACCTTTCTACAGTTTTTAGTAATATGTTTTTCTTCCATGCATTTTGTTGCTCTTATTTATATTAGGACAAAAATTTAATACTATGTTTTCAGTAAAAATTTTTATTACAAATGTTTGCAATTTTCCTTCTTGTCTTTGGTTTCCAACAGGAATAGTCATTGCTTCTACAGGCAGCTCCCTGCACGCCTTTGTTGTGCAAACCTATGTAATGGGCATATAATAGAGAATACCAGATAATAAGCTCTTTCGGAGCTCAAATTTTGGAGTCAGACTAGGGTCAAATCCCACTTTCACCACTTACTTGCTGGGTGACCTTGGGCAACTAACTTCTTTCTGTCTCTGTGTCCTCATGAGTGGGGTACAGTAATAGTATCTACCTTATGTGACTGTGAAGATTAAATGAGTTGATAAATGTAAGGAAGCTGAAAGTGTCTGGCCTATTGTAATTCTATATGTCATTTGTTATTACTACCCTTCATGGAGTAAAGAGCTGTAAGAGAATGGAGAGGGTGGAAAGATGTTGACGTATACAAAAATTTGAGAAACTTGGGGATTGAAATTAGGAGTTGAGAGTGGGTGAGATTCAGGGAGTTTCCACTGATGTGGAAATTTCAGGAGGAGCAGAGAGGGGGAAAGAAAAAAATTTAGATGTTGGTTGTGATGAACTCTCCACTTTGTCTTGTAGTATTTCATCCAGAGGTTGTGTATAGATTTGACGTGCTTTTATTTTTTTTTATTTATTTTTTTTTAAATATATGTATTTTATTATTCTTCATTACATTATTTCCCGGCCCCCCCCCCCCCCCCCCCGGCCAAAAAAAACTAATAAATGAAAAAAAAAAAAAAAAAAAAAAA
>CAUYRH010088593.1:0-21573 GCA_963574655.1 Perodicticus potto
TTTGGACAAAGCAGTGTCACTCCAATGCCCACCAGAGGTGAGAAACCCTGGCTGAAAGCAAGTCCCAACTCTATAAGACAAGCCTTTCCCAGGGGTAGAGAGAGTTCAGGGGTATTTAAAGGGTATTGATGCCCACAAAAATGCCTCTACAACCTGTCTGCAGCTGCCTGAAATTAGACGGGTTTTCTTTTTTTTTTTTTATTTTTTATTTTTTTTTGAGACAGAGCCTCAAGCTGTCACCCTGGATAGAGTGCTGTGGCATCATAGCTCACAGCAACCTCCAATTCCTGGGCTCAAGCGAGTCTCTTGCCTCTGCCTCCCAAGTAGCTGGGACTACAGGCGCCCGCCACAACGCCCGGCCATTTTTTGGTTGCAGCCGTCATTGCTGTTTGGCAGGCCCGGGCTGGATTCGAACCCGCCAGCTCAGGTGTACGTGGCTGGCGCCTTAGCCTGTTGAGCCACAGGCGCCGAGCCGTAATGTCTTTCTTAAACCTCTGAACTCAGATTTTTAAAGAGCAGTGTTAACAGAGGAGCCTGCAGAGCTAGGGAACCTCCACGGGAGTTGGGGCAGCAGTTCCCTCAGCAGTAATATAGAGGAAAGAAGGATAGAGAAGGGTTATAGAGCTATTTGTCTATGTTCAGTTGCTTGTGAGGATTTTTATTATTCGTGTGTTGTTCACAACAAAACAATTATTTGCAACAGTACGGTTGTAAGTTGCACAATGATCACATAATGTGACCATATGTGTCAAATTATATGACTATATGTATGTTTACATATGTTCATTATATCATAATGAATAATCATTTTTAAATGTAATCTAATACATAATACTATATATCTTAAGGTTTAAATTAAGCTTACATTCAGTCCAAAATAATGTATTGCTAAAATCATTATCTTATAGTAACTGCTTTAAATGATGTTTGCTGTATGGGCGGCACCTGTGGCTCAGAGGAGTCGGGCGCCAGCCCCATATACCGGAGGTGGTGGGTTCAAACCCAGCCTAGGCCAAAAACTGCAAAAAACGATAATAATAACGTTTGCTGTATTATTCACTGTAAAATCAGATTATGTTTATGTAATATACATAGAAAGTAATACTAAACAGAATCTGTTCCTCCGTAGATTTATTTTTGGCTCTAATTCTTCAATTATTTTTCTCCATGCTGTAATGTATTTCCAAATCTAAAATAAGGACAAATACCAATTTATGAAACTCTAAACTTTCTTCAAAGGTTTTCTTATAAAATTCTGTTGCAGTTGGCATACTATTTGAAGGTTCTTAACCAACTAAGTGTGTATAAATTTCAAAAGGTAAATTTTTTTATTGGTTTTTTTTTTAAATACATGTATTTTATTATTCTTCATTACATTATTTCCCCACCCCTACCCTCAAAAGGTAAATTTTAATCTGCATTTTTCTGTTAAAATCCAAACGAAATAGTAATCTTTTACATGCCATTATCTTAACTATAAATCTGCATTGACTGTATTTGCCAAAGTCCACCTATTTGCTGGATTCACAGCAAATGTAAGGGACTGTTTTGATTTAACTATGTGTACTGGTACCTGTGAGCCATAGCTAAGTGCCCCAAAATTAGGAATTTAGTACTTGTCTGTTCCTCTCAAGGTCAAGGATGTAATGAGGAGTGGAAATGGCATTACTTATTTTAATTCTTATTTCTCATTCTAACACCTAACCCAGCTCCTCTCAAGTTTGAGACTTATTTCAATAGTTTTTCTCAGATATATAAACCTTCTTAAATTATAATACTATTAGCAAATTAATGTTTTCTTCAGTCCTGTCTGCGCAGCTGCCTGCGTCTCCCTGTGGCGATATCCTCCCAACATGGGAGACACAGAATCAAAAACCTGCTCTCACCACCCTTCTCCCCAGTCTCTCTCCTCCACCTTCTTCCTGTTCCATCCCAATATTTTGGGTCCTCCAAGCTTTAAATTCTTGGAAGAATTTTTTTTCCTACCAACTCTTACTCAAACATCATTTCTAATCTATAAAATCTCATCAGCGTCCTGTCACTTTAGAGTGCCACGGCACTCTACCCAGGGTGACAGCTTGAGGCTCTGTCTCAAAAAAAAAAAAAAAACCAAATGTAAAATCCGTGGCAGTCACTGCCTTTCACATCTAAAATAGTTTTAAAACCAGCCAATTTTAACACATTTCCAGGCAGCCTTCACTCATAACTCTTCCTTCAAATATTTTATTAACAGATTTACAAAGGTCCCGACTCTTCATTTCGGTATTCCAATCTCCAGCTAAACTGTGAATACCGCTTCCGTGCGTGTGCCATCCGCCAGTGCCAAGACCCTGTGGGGCACCAGGACCTCGTGGGTCCCTACAGCACCACCGTCCTCTTCGTCTCTCAGAGGACTGAGCCCCCAGCCAGCACCAACAGAGACGCTGTGGAAAGCACGAGGGCCCGGCGGGCGCTCACCGACGAGCAGTGTGCAGCAGTCATCCTTGTGCTGTTCGCTTTCTTTTCCATTTTGATTGCCTTTATCATTCAGTACTTTGTAATCAAGTGAAAATACAACTTTATTTTTTAATGCTGTATTACATTTTATTTTGTCATGTACTAAAATTATTTCTGTATTGCTTTTACAAAAACAGTAGCATTCAGCACTGGCATTGAGACTATAGCACATCATTTCTGCCATTTTCAGTGCTTATATTGTTAGGTAGAGGCTGGCACTTTATTAGAATGCAAGCCACAGAAGTATCAAATTTGGGGGTTTTGTTTGGTCAGGACTTTTTTTTCCTCCCTCCCCCCCCCCCCCCCCGCCTTTTTTCGCAATATGCCTTCTTGTGGAGCAAACTTTTTAAGAGGAAACAATTTATAATTGATATTCTGACCAGTCAGCATGAGTGTAACAGTAATAACCTGATCTGTTTCTTTGAAAATTATTAGCAAGTAAAAAATTCAGAATGACTACAATTTACACTAATATGCTGTATGAAAATGTTAAAGTCTGATGCTGTGAAAGCAATCTCGTGCTATATTTCTACCTCCTCATTTGTCTTAATTATTTGGTAAGTGGGATTATGATGAGTAACTGGAGGGGCTTAGCAAACAAAAACTGGATGAAAGAATAGGCATGGACAAAAGCCTCTTGTTTGATAAATGTGGAGTTCTTCATTACAAGTATATATTCATGAATTCACAGAGAAGTCATTTAAAGAGAACACAGACAGCTTATTTGGCCTAAAAATCTTTTAATGTTTACTCAAAAAGTAACTTCAGGTCTTAAGGACATGAAAAAGAACAGAGGACTTTTAGATAGTTACTTTTTTAAAAGTAATCATAAAAATCAACTGAATTTCAAGCCTATTTGGCCTCTTGTGAGCCTTTGAACTATTCATATGTGTGTGTGTATAAGGTTATACACACACACATATGGCACATATGTAAACTGTGTGGAAATAATGTATAACACACATAGCTCACTTCATCTGTCTAGCGTAGGCTTATTTTGAAGAACTCCCGCAAGTTTTTGCTGCTTCTCCCATAACTACTGCCATCACCATCAGAATTCATAATCAAACCTAACCTTTTTGTTTGGGGCACCAAATCTGAAGACAAACTAATTTGCACCAGTAAATTTCAAGCTGCTTTCTTTCTTAAAAAACTAATGTTTAATGTATAATGTCTGTTTGGATACTGTTCCAAATTGTTGATTGCATGTGGTTAATGTTGCATTAGAGCACTTTGCAATTGCATAATCATCAATGTTTTGTGAGCTTGCGTTTGTGAGTTACTGGATGATGAGACTGAATTTTGTCGAGCATCACAGTGTACATCTTGCCTAGATGTCAATGACTGCCAGTAGTAATACAGTTTGTAATGAACTATCTAAAATTCTTGTTTTATCATATCTGTTATCTATAAAACACCTGTAACTAGCTTTTTAATTTATTATTTGAATTTTAGGATAGTGAATCACTAATTTTTAGTTGCCGCAATTAGCATTTTAGTGATTACTGAGCACTTCTGTCAGTCCTTGAAAAAAGGAGTGTCTGTTTTGTGCTTTGAAGATCTCTGAAGAATTTCTATAATAGAATGGGCATGTCGTGTAATTGTTTTATGTCAAATGATCTGTGCTATAGAAAAAAACATTAACCTTTATTCAAAAAGAAATGGATAAACTTGGCCTTTCTGAGTGGTAAGAATGACCTGTCACTATAATATATTGTATGTTTACATTTAATTTAAATCTGATCTCTTATGTATAGGGTAATGACCTTCCCCCAAAACAACAGTGATTGTGTTTGTTTTCTAGAAACTTCTTTAAAGTGCCACACTTGGCAGTACAAAAGAGTTTTGAGTGTAATAGCCCAGAGATTTCTATATAGTCGAATGTCTAAAATGGTTAAATGTGCCACTGTGTCAAGTTACAGTGGCTTATGTTTTTCATAGTAATTCAAATGAACTTCCTATTTTTGATAGTAAATGTCATTTAATAGTGTACTTGCCATTTGAGCCTCACTGCAAAATTAGTGCAGAGGAGAAAACAATTTTTAATGTAATCTTGATTTTACCTCATATACTGTACATTCCAAAAACTCTAAACTTTTTAAAGATTATAGATACACTACCAAGCTTATCACCTTGAAATTGTATATGGTTGAACTTCATACAAATGAAAAAGTATCTCATAAAAATACATAAACTATGTAGCAAAGTATCTTTAAAATCCATGGAAAATAAAAGTTGTATCTTTTTTTGAGATTTGTTTATTGTATTCATATACATTCATCATTTGCTGCCTGTTTGAGAAAATGAAGTGTTACGGTCTCACCTCTCAAAATGGGCTTGAAACAGTTTTCCTGGGCGGCGCCTGTGGCTCAAAGGAGTAGGGCGCCGGCCCCATATGCCGGAGGTGGTGGGTTCAAACCCAGTTCTGGCCAAAAAATAAATAAATAAAAATAATTTTCCCAACAGTATTCAGATCTTCAATATGAAAGGACCTGTTTTCATTATATAATATATAAAGTCCAGTAAACTAAAGAATGAAAGTAGAAGTTTTATCCTAGTGACTTTATTTTTTGCAATCCATTACATATCTCGCTTCCTTTACTTACATAAAGAATAAGATGAGTCTGAGATCAACCTTCCAATGGGAAGAAAAATCCCTAACTCTCCTCCCCCACTCGTGCATCCACCTGCTCCCGGTACCTTTCTCCCACCTCCAGGGGCCCAGAACTTTCCTGTGATTGCCACTGCCTTTCAGAAAATCCAAAATTCTCTCTCACTTTCCCCACATTAAAATTTCCATTTCACAGACAACCTCCTAGAGATTCATTGCCTTTAAAATCCGTGTGGGTCTCTTACTGCCACAACGTGAGGCACCATGATAAAAATTTGTTAGTTGGGAGGAGGGGACACATTTTGGATGTAGAGCATCACTTAGCTCCACAGAAGCAACTGAGTGGGTCCGGCCTTGAGAAAGCGGGGTCCTGTCTGACACTATTGCGTGTCACCTCTTTCTTTCTATGAATTGGAAAGGAATTTTAAGTGCCATGTTTGAGCATTCTGTGGGTTAGTTTCCAACATGAATATCTTGCTTCTCACCATTATAAACAGATTCTCACTCTGCAAGCGAATCCCAAGTGTATGGACTCTTCAGGAGGCAAACAGACCTCAAAAGAAAGTGGTTTCCCCCAAATTTAAGCAGTGATTCTATAACCTAACCCCCTACTACCACAAAGATGGTGTTGCCTCATTTTGAATTTTTTTTTTTTTTTTTGCAGTTTTTGGCTGGGGCAAGATTTGAACCCGCCACCTCCAGTATATGGGGTGGTGCCCTACTCCTTTGAGGTAAAGGTGCCACCCTCATTTTGAATTTTTTCCATATTTCCATACATCCTTTTTTTTTTTTTTTTTTTTTGCAGTTTTTGGCTGGGGCTGGGTTTGAACCCACCACCTCCGGCATATGGGGCTGAAGCCCTACTCCTTTGAGCCACAGGCGCCGCCCCTCCATACATACTTTTTTAAATGCTGTATATACCCTTGAGAGTATTCCTTTTGTTTACTTATCATTTTCTCCCTAATGCTCTTAAGGGGGAGAAAAGACTCCAAAAAAATTAAAAAGTTGACAAAGGAATCCTCAGTGTTCAATGTGGCACCTTCCAATGTTTAGATGCTATAAAGGCTAATTTCGTCTCAAATGGGGTAATTTTGCCATTTCTACTCATTATGAAAAATTTGCCAAGAGGAAGGGTTTTGAAAGTGAATAGATTTTGAAGCCACATGATAGAGAGTCGAACCAGAATCATGTGGCCATCCAGTGGCCCTACGCATGGTGTCCGGTGTTTTATCTTGTTGCTCTTAATTGCTCTATTAAATAAGCATAGGCTTCAGTTCAGAGGAGCCAAGCTCAATGCTGAGATTCTCACAGGAAAAACGTGATGATGCCAGTATTTCCATGCAGATGACACTCTCTCGTGCCCCGACCCTTGAACATTCTCCTCTGCTGTCTCCCCCAAGAGTCCTAGGAAGGAAATCAATATTAATGGACCTTCGTAGTACATTGATGGGAGCGTTTATTGAGTACCACCTGTTTGCCAGGCATTGTGCCGAGCACTTCCTCATCTCCCAAACGACACACAGCCCCCTGAAGATGGAAGAGAAATCACCCAGAGCATCTGGGATCAGACTAAATGAGAAGCCCAGATTTCTTTCCTCTTGAATTTCATCCTTTGCTGACTCCCATTTTGAGCCCACACTCAGTCTTACAGGTAACTCATCTTAGATATTCACCCAAGGATGGACATGCCTTTCCTGCTACTTACTGCAAATGAGGCAAGCTGACATCTTCAAAAGACGGCAAGCCTTGAAAACCTGCCAAGGGAGAGAATTCAGGCACGTTTGATTCCATTTACATGAAACATCCAGAATAGGTGGGTCCACAGGGACAGATCAGCATTGCCAGGGGCTGGGGGAGGAGTCACCTTTCAGTGGGAGTCTGGGGCACCCAGGTACAGGTGGTGGTTTGGTTGCACAATCTTTGTAAGCACGCTAAATGCTGACGGACTGCTTTGGAGTGGTTCATTTTATGTGAGTTTCTTGTCAGTTTTTTTTGTTTGTTTGTTTGTTTGTTGTTTGGCTGGGGCCAGGCTTGAATCCCCCGACCCTAGTATATGGGGCTGTTCCCTACTCCTTGAGCCACAGGCACCGCCTTTCTTGTCAGTTTTTTGAAAAGGGCACATAAGGCAGACCTAAAAACTGATACACAGATAACAAGGCCACAAAGACTCCCGGGCATCATTTGGGTTGATAAAACTGCTACTCCTTAAGTTCCTTTTGCTAAGAGGCAACCCAACCTCCCACCTCCCTCTCCAACTCCCGCACCTGCCTAGACATGCTCCAACTCCTGCAGTGTCCCTGTTATATTAGGGAATATTTTATGGATATCCTTGATAACTATTAAATAATTTGATCTGCTCAGGCCTAAGATATCATCAGCTCTATCCCACTCTTACCGTGTCTAGGAAGACCCAGAGGTCTTAGAGAAGAAACCACCTTTTCACAGTTCACGGCGGTTGCTGTGCAGTAGGAATGCTTATATAAAGCAGTGTAAGACCCGCACCCTCTTCCCACCCGCCCTCGGAGTCTCACTCCCTCTCCACCACACTTGATCATGGTTGCCACCCTGAGCCTGTTTCCCTTTCAGGAGAAGCTGGGACCAAGAGAAAATTTCTAAAGCAACAGCTGCAGCGCCCCAGGAATTTGTGCGATCTGCAGTCTTGCCTGAATTTGCCCCACCATGCCCCCGCTATACAAAGAGAAAACCTGGAACAGCACAAGCCCCCGGGCCCCTGTGGCAGTCAGGTCCTGGGGGCCAGGCTGGGAAAAAGCTGGCCCTTGGTTTTCTCCACCAGGGATTCCTTTCCACGGCCAGCTTTACTGTCTCTGTGTTTTAGTAAGTTAGATGCCATTGCCTGGTGCCTTGGCTCTACAGGCAGCAAGGCATGAGTTACTCGAATGAGGAAGACACAGGGTGCAAAGTCAGAGCCATGGTGGTGAGAGCTGTGGAGTGCACATAGGCTGAGCAGCCTCGGAGAACATGGGCTGAGGGCTGCCATGTCTTCAAGAGCAAGAGCAAGACCCTGTCTCTACTAAATAGAAAAACTAGCTGGGTACGGTAGTGAGTACCTGTAGTCCCAGCTACTTGGGAGGCTGAGGCCAGAGGATGGCTTAAGCCCAGGAGTTTGAGGTTGCTGTGAGCTGTGACACCACTGCACTCTAGCCAGGGTAGCAAAGTGAGGCTCTGTCTGAAAAAGAAAAAAGGGCAGTGCCTGTGGCTCAGTGAGTAGGGCGCCAGCCCCATGGCCCCATATACCAAAGGTGGCAGGTTCAAACCTGGCCCCAGCCAAACTACTACAACAACAAAAATATATTGCCAGGTGTTGCGGCAGACGCCTGTAGTCCCAGCTACTGGGGAGGCTGAGGCAAGAGAATCACCTAAGCCCAGGAGTTGAAGGTTGCTGTGAGCCATGATGCCACAGCACTCTACCGAGGGCAACAAAGTGAGACTCTGTGTCTACAAAAAAAAACCCTCTGTGAATCCATCTTTCCTTATCAGTATTCTATCTTTAAACTAGATTATCAATGAATACTTACTAAGCACCCTCTACAATCAAGAGTACTGTTCTTAACTGTTAGAAATTGTAAAGAAAATAATGGTACCTGGATCTGCAGAAGCTTATTCATTCCCTGAGTTAACAAATATTTATTAAATTCTCATTTTGTGCCAGGTACTGATCCAGCACTAGAGAAAGCAATGAACACAATAGATTAACGCCCTGCCTTCTGGTGCACATAATGTTGGGAAATAGAAAGATAAAAGACAAATAACTAAGTAAATTAAATAGTGTCAGTTGCTAACAAGCTATATAGAAAAAATACAACAGAGAAAGGGACTGTCTGAATGGAGGGTGATACAGAGCGGTTGGCTTGGTGAGCCTTCCTGGGGTAAAAACCAGCTGGAGGCGGTCAGCCTGCCTCAGAGACACCACGTGGGTGGAGAGGAGGGGGAGCCTTCAGCTGAGGCCTGGTAGCCCTTCAGGCATGGAGCAGAATGGGAAAAATGAAGGAGACTCAGGGACCCGCTTCCAGTGGTGGCCCTGGGGAAGTCGGCAGGTGCTCCTGGGCACAGCCGGTGAGTCAAAGCGAGAAACCTCACAGTCATTAGCCACAGGCCTTGCCTCCAAGGCCAGCAGAGCAGCTGGTAGCCAGGCAGGAAGGGGACATGGAACTGGAGTCCAGCAAATTCCAGCCCAGGAACTCTAGGAAGCAACGTGAAGCGAGGTGCCCCTCTGCATTCCAGCTTCATAAGGCTCTTCAAGCCACTGACACCCTCGCCCCATAAATCTGGGCCACCTTTAGGAAGGATAAGTCACCCAAGAAAACTGAACCCAACCGACAGGGTCTAAACCCAGCCTCTACTCAGGCTCGGTCATTGCTTTTGTCTTGCTGACAGCCCAAGGGAAAATCTCAGATCAACTGCAGATGAAGACAGTATCTTTTCTCTGCCTGGAGAGACGCAGGGGAGCAGGTGGAGACAATGAGTACAGAAACATTCAAGGAGTTTTGCATGAAAACCATCCAGAAGAAAGATAGAAATTGATGCTGTAGGAGAGAAAGGTGAGTGGGGAGCACAGACGCAGTGATGTCCACGAGCGAGTGAGCCGAGGGCCTACTGGGCAGAGCTGACTGCAGCCACCAGCGCCACCCACTCAGCGTCTGGGGGAAGAGGGTCCACCACGGGAGGGTGTGACGCTCCCTTCTCATTGCTTCTATTTTTCAGAAAAACAGGGTGCCAGGTTAGCAGCTGAGAGTGAGGAGCGGGAGGAGGTGCTGGGGTTTAAGGAGACCATTCTAGAGGGTGGGGCAGTGAACCGGGCAGGGTGGGTAGGGATGGGAAACGCAGCACCCTACATGTGGGGATGATTCCCAGCGAGGGGACTCAGCAGTGACTTGGGAGCATCCCAGGAGCAGGCAGAGAATCCACATAGCCAGCGTGGCTGGCAACTGCGCTGTGGTTGAGCAGACACAAGGCCACGTGCCAGTGGAGAGAAGAGCCAGGGCGCTGGGTGGGACTGAACCCAGACAAGGAAAGAATGTGAGGACAGGAGCCAGGCCAGGGGCAAGGGAAAGGGGGTAGGAGGGACACACGGAGGTTCCAGCAAGGGGAAGGATGCCGGAGGAGCCCAAGGGAAAGGGAGCCGGAAAGAGAGGGTAAGACGGGAAGAGGGGGAGGGGAGGGGGGAGAGGGAGAGGGGGAGAGGGGGGAGAGGCAGAGGGTGAAGGAGAGGGTGAGGGGGGCAGAGGGACAGGGTGAGAGGGGAGAGAGAGTGAAAGTGGGGGAGAGGGAGAGGGCAAAGGTGAGAGGGGGGAGAGGGTGAAAGTGGGGGAGAGGGAGAGGGTGAAGGTGAGGGGGGGAGAAGGAGACTGAAACCCAGGTGAGGGCTCCCAGGCCAGGGATGGTGACCAGTCAGGTGTGTCCACAGGAGTGGCTGAGAAGGGAAGAGGCCGAGACGAGGCACAGAAAGGAGGCCAACATGTTAAGGGGAAGGAGAACCAAGCCTAACTCCATTTTCATATAATTCCTGTTCCTGAGAATCAGTGGGAAGGCAAAACAGGCCTGATTCCATTCTGTTGTTGTGTTACATTTTATTGCATTAAAGAAACTGGTTCCACTCGCCTCCTCAAGGATTGCAATGGTATTTTAAGTGTATTTAGTTAGAACTGTTAGAATTTTTTTTTTTTTTTGAGACAGAGCCTCAAGCTGTCACCCTGGATAGAGTGCTGTGGCATCACAGCTCACAGCAACCTCCAATTCCTGGGCTTCAAGCGAGTCTCTTGCCTCCGCCTCCCAAGTAGCTGGGACTACAGGCGCCCGCCAGAACGCCTGGCCATTTTTTTTTTTTTTTGGTTGTAGCCGTCATTGTTATTTGGCGGGCCGGGGGCTGGATTCGAACCTGCCAGCTCAGGTGTACATGGCTGGTGCCTTAGCCCGTGAGCCACAGGCACCGAGCCAGAACTGTTAGAATTTATTAATATTGTGTAAAAAGTCACTAACTACCCTTGTGACAACAACCCTCGTGATCAAGTTAAGGTGGTCTTCATGCCATCTGTATATGATATGGAAATGTTAAAAGAGCAAGTTTGACTCCACTTTATTGTTTTTTGTTGTTGTTTGTTTTTATTTTTTTTTTTCAATTTTTTTTTTTTTTTTTTTTTTTTTTACATTTTTGCAGTTGTTGGCCCCCACCACCTCCAGCACATGGAGCCAGCACCCCATTCCTTTGAGCCACCTGTGCCGCCCTCTATTTATTTATTTATTTATTTATTCATTTATTTGTAGAGACAGACTCTCACTTTATCACCCTCAGTAGAGTGCCGTGGCGTCACACAGCTCACAGCAACCTCCGACTCCTGGGCTTAGGCGATTCTCTTGCCTCAGCCTCCCAAGTAGCTGGGACTACAGGCGCCCACCACAACTCCCGGCTATTTTTCTGTTTTGCA
This sequence comes from Perodicticus potto, assembly GCA_963574655.1. Lineage (NCBI taxonomy): Eukaryota > Metazoa > Chordata > Mammalia > Primates > Lorisidae > Perodicticus > Perodicticus potto. The sequence goes on from CAUYRH010088593.1 coordinate 11,551, forward strand.
GTTCTGCCAAGGCTGGGTTTGAACCCACCACCTTCGGTATATAGGGCCAGTTCCCTACTCAATGAGCCACAGGCGCCGCCCTCCGCCCTGTTTTTATTTTGTTGTTGTAATTCTTGACCGGGGCTGGGTTTGAACCTGCCACCTCAGGTATATGGGGCCGGTGCCCTACCCCTTAAGCCACAGGAGCCGCCCACCGCTTTACTGTTTACCCCTTTTCTGTTACATTCCATTACCTTGGACACAGGTTCCTCTTATTTACCCTCTCATTGTATAACTGTGATTGCATTCAACTAAAGTTGTTAGTGATGTAGATTACTGACTGTACTCGTGATTGTATCCCTAGTGATTATTGCTTTTCGTGATCATGCTATTTACGACCCCCACCTATAAATCCCCTGGCCTACATTTCCTTAGGACATTATACATTGTACCTACTTTGTTAAGGAAAAATTGCTAATTGCTCTGGGGATTATAGCCTTGTCTAAACGAACCGCCCTACCCTTGTGATTTCCCCAACTGCTGTTTTTCGGTTCTGTCTCTATGCTTGCTCGCCACCTCCCGCCCCCCGGAAATTTTGCCTTATAAAAGCCAGCGCCTCAAACTGGGGGCTGCCTTCAGAAACCCCATGTTGGGACACTGAGGCAAGGACCCCACCTTAATTCGACTTGTCTCGTGGTGTGGTGTTTGTGGAACTCCTGGGCATGACCAACGCGGAGAGGCTGGGGCACCGCGGGACTGAACGCGGTGCGGGCGTGGTGGGCGCGGTGCACAAGCTGGGGGCCGGCTGCAGGGGCGGGGGCGAGCCTGGAGGAAGCCGCGGGAGAGGGCGGAGTGAGCAAGGAGGCCAGGACCCCACACCCCTGCTCCAAGCCTGCAAGAGGGGGACTGCAGGGTGCCCAGGTGACAGGTCGAGACAGGAGGAGGGAATTCCAGACAAGAGGTTGAGGATTAAGTCCCAGCAGGATGGGTGGAGAGATGTGGGGCGTGGCAGAAAGCTGGAGAGTACTGCGGGGGTCCTGGGTGGGGACAGCTGAGGGGGCCGTCCCTGAGGTCGGGGCGCCTCCGGCCTGCGAGCGCCGGGGTTGGCCGCACCGCACACAGCCGACCGCGTCCCGCCTGTTCCGTCTCGGAGAACCGCTGGGTCCGGGGAAAGCGCAGGGCCCCCCACTCATCCATCCGCCACTGAGACCACCACGAGCTGACTCGGGCGTCAGATTTGGTCCTTTTCTCCAATTTTCGTTCCTTCTGGTGTTGGCAGGTGGTCTGGACTTTTTAAGTTCACAAAACAGTTTGTACGTAAGAACAACACAGCACGTGCGCAGGCGCTCCAGCGCCCACCGAAGTGGTTCCTTGTGAGCAGGAAACGCGTTCTGTCGGTAGATTTCGGGGACCCTTGAGATTACGCGGTCGGCGGTGTGGTCCAGTCCGGACGCTAGTGGACAACCGACAGAAGAGGAGACGGGGGCCGGGCGAGCAGGGGACGGGGCCGGGTCACACAGCTGCCGACTGGGCGACAGGGCCAGGACTGAGGTCCGAGGGGCGCCGGGTTGGGGTCTGGACACCCCCACCCCCAGCCGGCGGTCACCGCTAGCCCCCTGCGCGCCCCAGCGCCGCGAGCGCCCGCCAGGCGCCGGGTCCGACCCTCGCCTGTCCGGGGTTGGGAAGCCGCTCCCGGGACTGCCCCGGGCTCTCGGGGGACTGGGGGGAGGGGGTCGAGGACGGAGCCCGGGACCTGGGGGCGGGGCGGGGCGGGGCCTGCGCGCCCCTCCCGGGAGCACCTCGCGGCCCACCCCGCAGAGCCGGTCCCCGCGCCGGGCGCTTCGGGGCTCCGCGGGGCGAGCGGGGCGGGCGCCGCTCCCGGGGCGCACATGGGCAGCGTCTGGAACGGCAGCCACGGCCCCGAGGGCGCGCCGGAGCCGCCGTGGGCCGCGCTGCCGCCGTGCGACGAGCGCCGCTGCTCGCCCTTTCCCCTGGGGACGCTGGTGCCGGTGACCGCCGTGTGCCTGGGCCTGTTCGCCGTCGGCGTGAGCGGCAACGCGGTGACCGTGCTGCTGATCGCGCGCTGCCGGGACCTGCGGACCACCACCGACCTGTACCTGGGCAGCATGGCCGTGTCCGACCTGCTCATCCTGCTCGGGCTCCCCCTCGACCTGTACCGCCTCTGGCGCTCGCGGCCCTGGGTGTTCGGGCCGCTGCTGTGCCGCCTGTCGCTCTACCTGGGCGAGGGCTGCACCTACGCGTCGCTGCTGCACGTGACGGCCCTGAGCGCCGAGCGCTACCTGGCCATCTGCCGCCCGCTCCGGGCCCGCGTCCTGGTCACCCGGCGCCGCGTCCGCGCGCTCATCGCCGCGCTCTGGGCCGTGGCGCTGCTCTCCGCCGGGCCCTTCTTCTTCCTGGTGGGCGTCGAGCAGGACCCCGGCGTCTACGCGGCCCCGGACTTCAACGGCACCGCGCGAGTGGCGCCCTCGGCCCCCGCCTGGCCGCCGCCCCTCCGGCCCTCGGGGGCACCAGCCCTGTCCCCGCCGTCGGGGCCCGAGGCCGCGGCGCTGTTCAGCCGCGAGTGCCGGCCGAGCCGCGCGCAGCTGGGCGCGCTGCGCGTCATGCTCTGGGTCACCACCGCCTATTTCTTCCTGCCCTTCCTGTGCCTCAGCGTCCTCCACGGGCTCATCGGGCGGGAGCTGTGGAGCACCCGGGGACCGCTGCGAGGCCCGGCCGTCTCGGGGCGGGACAGGGGCCACCGGCGGACCGTCCGCGTGCTGCGTAAGTGGAACCATGTCCGTTCCAGACGCGCCGGTTCGCTGGCGCAAACTCTGGGCCCTGGCCCTGCCCGCCCGGGCCTGGGCGCCGCGTCCAGCTGCGTCCCCTTCTGTGTTTCCACTCCAGCCTCCACCTACATGTGCTTCCTTCTCCCCGTCTGCAAAGAAAACGTCTCCCGTCGGGAGTCCTGGGGACCCCAGGGCGCCCCAGAGGGTGGGATTCGCGGATTCAGTAACAGCAATGAGTTTTCAACCCCGCTCAGACCCAAAATGGGTCATTGGAGGCTCAATCCAGCAGCTTGTCCCCGTTAGATGCTCTCAGTTACCCTTGAGATGATGGGGTAGATTGTGTTAAGCTACAAGTTTTATTTAATATTAAGTTATATCGAAAGCTAAAGTGAATCTTCCTCCCACCAAAAAGTAAAAGACTGTGCAAGCCTGTGGTAGAATGTATTTCAAGAGAGAGCAGAGAACCTGCCTTGAATCAGTTTGTGGAAGGGAGCCTGCCAAATGGCTTCCAGGCGCTGCAGCCTTGAGTAACAAATATTTGAACGTAATATGCAGTTTCAAAGCAGGTAGGCATGTTTTTCGGGGGGGCAGCCCTGGCTAGGTCACGTTTTGTCTGATTTATTTGCTGTGACTTATTACTGTTGGCGGTCCCGGGGGATTCTCCCCGCGTCTGTTAATGTGCTGTCTGTCTTGTTTTGCAGTGGTGGTGGTTCTGGCGTTTATAGTTTGCTGGTTGCCTTTCCACGTTGGCAGAATTATTTACATAAACACGAACGATTCCCGGATGATGTATTTCTCCCAGTACTTCAACATCGTCGCTCTGCAACTGTTCTATCTGAGCGCGTCCATCAACCCCATCCTCTACAACCTCATTTCCAAGAAGTACAGAGCAGCCGCCTGGAAGCTGCTGCTCTCGAGACAGCCCAGGCTGAGAGGTTTCTGCAGAAGCAGGAACGCTGCGGGGGACACAGCAGGCTGCACGGAGACCAGCGCGGACGGAAAGATGACTTTGTGACCAGGGCGGCTCAGCCCATTCCCCACCCCCCACCCCCAGTTCTGGGACTTCAAAGATAAGAGGTGTGTAGAGAAAAAGATTGGAAGGAGGGAACAGATGTTGCTGAGAACAGAAGGAGGGGTTGCAATTGTGCAAGTTAGTTAAGAAATTGTGGGCATGATTTTTTTTAGAGACAGAGTCTGACTTTGTCACCCTCGGTAGAGTGCTGTGGCATCACAGCTCACAGCGACCTCCAGCTCTTGGGCTTAGGCAATTCTCTTGCCTCAGCCTCCCGAGCAGCTGGGACTACAGGTGCCTGCCTCAATGCCCTGCTATTTTTTTGTTGTTGCAGTTTGGCCAGGGCTGGGTTCGAACCCGCTACTCTTGGTATATGGTGCCGGCGTCCTACTCACTGAGCCACAGGCGCTGCCTAGCATGATTTTTTTTTTGAACAGAGTATGAAATGTAACTGCACCACCCTTCCTAGTTTCCCTTTCATGTACCTCCTAGGGGACATTCATTTTAGCGTTAGGAGATCCCACTTCACAAACTGTGCTCAGGAGAAGCTGCGGAAGTCCTTTGTTGCCCTACTCTTTGGAAATAACCATTGTTCATCTTACAGCTGACAAAGAGTTGCTGCCCCAAGACTGGGGTTTCGGGGACCAGGGGTGTCCTGCCTTATGTTTTGAATGATATCCGCAGCATGTGTAACCACGTGTATACAAGGAACCTGGAAGGCTTTGTCTCGCCCCAGCTGGGTGGGACAAGTTTTGTGGTCATCATCCCTGTTGTACTCAGTGGAACTGAGACTTAGACTCCCCCAACAGGAGCTGGTGGGTCTGAATCTGAATCCAGCCACCAAGGTCCTGTCTCACTCCCACACCCGAATCAGGGGATTTAATGAAGGTGAAAGAGAACACTGGCCATTCTGACCAGCAACTCTGACACTTCGTTTTGTCTTTTACAGATTAAATTGTAAAACATAAACTTGCTTTCAGAGGGCTGCTCCTGAACTCTGAAAGAGTTCAGTTGTAAAGGGGACCCTTATTGAGTTCTCAGGTGAATAAAGTTCAAACCTGAATTCCAGCAGATGTTTATGAAGAATTCGTCCTAAAACTTCATGAATCTTCAAATACACATATACCAGAAAACCGACAAACGCTCTAACTTCATCACAGCTGCAATGGCAGATAGAAGGAAGGTCACAGTGAGAGGTGTGGAAGGTGGACTCAACCCGGGTTATTCACTCACCACTGCACAGCTCACAGTTTGGCCCGTCTCACTGTGGTTACTTCACACCACAGACCACCATGGTCTCTTTGGAATAGTTAAAACTACAAGTGACAAACACACAGCAAGGGTCTGCTCAGCATGCTGACAAAATGCTCTTGCTTTTTTTTTTTTTTTTGCAGTTTTTGGCCGGGGCTGGGTTTGAACCCGCCACCTCCAGTATATGGGGCTGGTGCCCCACTCCTTTGAGTTCCAGGTGCCTCCCGGTTTTTTGTTTTATGAGCCAAATCCCTTGCTAGTTCCCAGCCCCAACCTCCATTGTGGAAGAGAGAAGTCTCTCACCTGCCTTTCCTCTCAGCTCGTGAAAGAAGTAGATGACAGTCATTTAGGGAGGCAGTCCCTCAACTGTGTCCTACATATTCTGAGGGATTATTTGAAAAAACTGCTTCTGTGGTCAAATAGGATAGGAGAAACACCATGTGACCGTCCTCTGGCCGCCAAGTCTCAAAGCAGCATGAGGGTGCCCCTCACCAAGCTTTCCTTATTTTCTCAGAGAACCAACTCCCCATCCTTCCCCAAGAATGCTTATTAGAACCTCAGGGAGGGGTGGCGCCTGTGGCTCAAAGGAGTAGGGCGCAGGACCCATATGCAGGAGGTAGTGGGTTCAAACCCAGCCCAGGGCAAAAACTGCAAAAAATAAAATTAAAACCTCAGGGAGTGAGGAACACTTTGGGCACACGGACGTAGGGATTTATCTGACAGTGGAACTGTCAGCCTTGTGCCTCTGCTCTGTGGCCCTAGGTCTAGCTGCTGCCTGGAGTCCCTCTCTGCAGGGGGCAGAGGTGGCGCCCTCTGCAGGGGAGGGTGTAATAAAGCACCTCCCTGAGAAGAGTGGTAGTTTAGAGATGGAAGCAAAGATCCCTGCTTCGAGGTTTTTTATTCAAATTCTAGAAAATAAGAATTTACATTGCACCCCCCCATGCCACCCCCAGGATCTCTGATTAAAGAACTTCCTGGGATACAGTGTGTAATAAAATTTGTTGAAGTCTGATTTATATATAACCTGTTCTTAGGTGTTTATGTATATAGTTAGGCAATTTTTTTTTTTAGACTTTATTTTCTCTTTTTGCAAAAGGGGTTGAATGGAGTAAAACTGTGTTATGGCTTGGTGCCTGTAACTTAGTGGTTAGGGCGCTGGCTGGTGAGTTCGAACCCGGCCAGGCCTGCCAAACAACAGTGACAACTGCAACAAAAAAAGAGCCAGGCTTTGTGGTGGGTGCCGGTAGTCCCAGCTACTGGGGAGGCTGAGGCAAGAGAATCACTTAAGCCCAAGAGTTTGAGGGTGCTGTGAGCTGTGATTTCACAGCACTCTACCGAAAGCAACATAGTGAAACTGTCTCTAAATAAATAAAACTGTATTAAATGACTAATCCACAATGGAGATCGTATTCTGAAAAAAATGTAATTCTCTGTGACAACTGAGACCATAAAAGATAAGTAATATTTAAATGTATGTAAACCAACTAGCACTATTCCTGACACGTGATTTAAATGTTTATTCCCTCTATTTCAAGATACACATATTCTTTTTGTTGTTGTTGTTGCAGTTTGGCTGGGGCCGGATTTAAACCCACCACCCTTGGTATATGGGGCTGGCGCCCTACTCACTGAGCCACAGGTGCTGCCCCTGACACGTGATTTAATAAATAGTACTTCAGTGTGTATGGAGGATGCGACACACTTAGAAAATTAAGTTTAGGCTTGGTGCCTGTGCCTCAGCGGGCTAAGGTTCCAGCCACGTACACCTGAGCTGGCGGGTTCAAATCCAGCCCGGGCCCGCCAAACAACAATGACGGCTGCAACCAAAAAATAGCCGGGCGTTGTGGTGGGTGCCTGTAGTCCCAGCTACTTGGGAGGAGGAGGCAAGAGTCTCGCTTGAGCCCAGGAATTGGAGGTTGCTGTGAGCTGTGATGCCACGGCACTCTATCCAGGGTGATGCTTGAGGCTCTGACTCAAAAAAATAAAAAAAATAAAGAAAATTAAGTTTACTACAGTATAATGGAAGATTTAATTTTTGCAATGTGTGTATAACATAAAATACGATGTCCCCAGTACATTGTCCTTCCTGTGGTGAGCCTCAATATAGGAGGCTAGCTTTGTCCTCAGTTCATATCCAATTAGCTATCACTTGTTAAGGCTTTTTGGTTTTTGGTTTTGTTTCCAAACACATGAAACAAAAGTACTGAACATTTATTTTCAAAAAACCTTACAACTCATAAGAGGGACATTCACGTTGTAACTTAGCTTTCCCAGGGATATCATCAACATTTCATCCCCAGAGGATGCACCTTTCACTGACAGTCTTAAGCTACTTTTTGTATATATAATTAGAGACCCACCATGCAATTCTGAAGTTCTCCTGTGTGCATTTTTAAAAACTGGATTCCTTTGGCTAGTTCAAGTATCTGCTTTCTTAAATAGAGATGAAAATGAACTTCATAAATTTATTTTTGAGTAGCAATTCCTAAGTTGATTATTTTATTTTAAATGTTCATGTACTAATTTACCTGTTCAGCCTTGATTGCAAAATGTACCTGTAACATGAGGAGGAAAAACTATTGAGCATATGACATGTTTAAGTTTTTGGGCTACGTATAGAAATGAATAGAACCAGGGCCCTTAACCTCAAGATCCTGTCACCTGTTAGGGCAGGAAAAGCATCTTAGAAAGTCAGGGCTTGCCATGGGCACGTTGCATTAGGCACACATGAGGAAATTGCTCTTTATTCCAACAGTCACCGCAATTGCCTTTAGGATTCAACAATGTAATGTCTGCCCTTTCTTCACGGTAGTAAAGAAAGGAGTAACAAGTGGAAGAACCCGGCCTTCCTCGGTGGACCGGTGGGCACGATGCTTTTGGAGTTTCAGCAGAGCTCCTGCCTTCGTTTTATAAACAAGGGTGAAAAATGAGACAGTGGTAGATGCGACGGCCGTAGTATAGCTGGCCAAGCATTTGTGCTCTGCAGCACATTAGTGGTTTCTAGTTTAGGGGTTTCATTTGTTGTTCTTAAAAACGTCCTGTGTCTACTAGAGCCTTTGGGGGGAGAAAAACAAACACAGCAGCAAACTTCTGACCCTTTCTTGTGAGCCAGCAGCTTAATTATGATATCACCTTCACAAATGAAGGGATGGAAAACACGCAATTTTAGCATAATTTTTGGTTTGAAGAAGCCATGAATTTGGACACTAAACAAAATATTCAAATGCAACTTTCTGGAGTTCTGCAGGGCTTCCCAAGAGAATCTAGACTCTCCACCTGCCTTTGGCATTATTATAAACACTGTTCCAATGGTGGAAGACATTGTTCAGGAACTGAGAGAGATATTCTCAAGTCAGGGCCTCAGAGCTCTTAGGCTCAGACGTAGGACATCTCCAGTTGTACGTGTCAGAGGAACACCGTGCTGTCATGCGAGTGACTCACCGGAGCAGGCACCGTACAGCCCTCTGGGGCGCTCCATTGCTGGAGGATCAAGTCGACACAGAGAGAAAGGTGAAGAGCTTCTGTTCACAATGTGTGATGCTCTCTATCTGCCTGATATTTCTGTCTTTTTCCTGATGCTCACGTCCTGCCTCAGGTCCTGTGGATTTTTCCCAGGGTGAGGACTGAGACTAAACATGGACGGAACCAAGAACACAAAACACGCCCAACAAAAACTCGTCACAGGTCAAGTTAGGTGCTTTTATTAACCTAACTCTTAACACAAACCATGGTCTGACGTTAATGACAGACACATACAGCAAACTGCATGCAGATGAGCCAGACCTTCCCAAACTAACTTGGAAATCATGGGCATCTGAAGCAAGGTCTTCACATGCTGTTTAGTCTGCCTTGCATTGTCATAAAGGAAATAGCTGAGGCTGGGTAATTTATAAAGAAAAGAGGCTTTTTGGCTCACAGTTCTACAGACTGTACAGGGATCGTGGCAGCAGCGTCTGCTTCTGGTGAGGGCCTCGGGGAGTCTCCAATCAAAGTGGAAGGTGAAGCGGGAGCAGGTGAGTCACATGGGGGAGGGAGAAAGATGTCTGTTCAATAACCAAGCGTGTGAATTCATAGAGAACCCACTCATTACCCAGAGAAGGCACCAAGCCATGCATAAGGCATCCGCCCCATGACCCAGATATCTCCCACCTCCAACACTGGGGGTCAAATGAGATTTGGAGGGGACACATATCTAAGCCACATCAGACACCTTTTAGTCATTGTTAGGGGCTAAAATTATAAGGTGCATTCAGGCCACTTAGACCCTGAAGGTAAATTTGCCTCCAGACCTCTCCCTGAATCCATCAGCCCCATGTGCCTCCAGTTGCATAGCTGTGGCCTAATTTGCCTGCTTTGAAGACTTCGGAGTCTCCAAGAAGATACTATTGAAAGTGCCAAGTTTCACTTCTATCTGAGGCCTGCTGATGGCATGATGAAGGATTAAAGCCATTTGGGACATGACATTTATTATCTCATAATCTAATAGCTAGGATTTGAGTGATCAGTTTTTAGTTTTTGTTAGAAATAAAACTTCTGACTTGGGTACACTGTGTTTTTAGACACAGGGTCTCACTTTATTGCTTGGGCTGGAGTGCAGTGGTATGATCATTGCTCACTGCGGCCTTGAACTCCTGGCCTCAAGAGATGCCCCTGCTTCAGCTTCCCAAGTAGCTAGGACATTATGTGCACCACACACCAGCTAATTTTTTTTCTCATTTTTTTTTGTAGAGACAGAGTCTCACTTTATCACCCTCAGTAGAGTGCCATGGTGTCACACAGCTCACAGCAACCTCCAACTCCTGGGCTTAGGCGATTCTCTTGCCTCAGCCTCCCGAGTAGCTGGGATTACAGGCGCCCACCACAACACCTGACAATTTTTTTGTTGCAATTTGGCCAGGGTCTGGTTTGAACCCACCACCGTCAGTATATGGGGCTGGCGCCCTACCCACTGAGCCACAGGTGCCGCCCAACGCCCAGCTAATTTTTTAATTTTTT
>CAUYRH010088594.1:0-17304 GCA_963574655.1 Perodicticus potto
GTTTGGCGGGCCCAGGCTGGATTCGAACCCGCCAGCTCAAGTGTATGTGGCTGGCGCCTTAGCCTGTTGAGCCACAGGCACCTAGCCTGTGTTGCCCTTTTATAAGCAACACAACTATCGGGCCCAACAAGAGTATCAAAAAACTTGGGTATAGCAGATGCATCATTGTGCCAAGCACTAGGAATGCCGGAGTTTATGATAATGACCCATTGTCAAAGAAATGTATACAAAGATAGATTACTCAAGGAAGGAATTCAGAGATTTTGATGAGCCAAAAAAATTAAAAAATTAAAAAATTAAATTGATTATTGTAAAAGAAAAAAGTCCAAAGCACAATGAAATTTTAGAGTTTATTTCAGTAAGAAGCAATTCATGAATTGGGAAACACCAAACTGAAAGAGGCTTAGTGTTCCAATGATAGAATGTCAGAGGTGAAGGTGAGTATTTATAGAGTGAATGCTGAAGCGAAATTAAGACATTATTAATGATTGATGGCAGAAGGTTGCCATTTTTGGTTGACCTTGTTCCACAGTCCCTAGTCACATAATCATGTGTTCATTGGCTGCTTGTAATTGGCTGAGGTTAAGTTTCATTTCTGTCTAACCTAAGCATTTACCCAAAATGACTCAAGTTTCATTTTTGTTTGTAGTTTGAGCAAGGTAAAGGCAAAGGTTAGTTGGCTTTGTTTGGGAGTTTTTCAGGCCCAATCTCCCATTTTAATTTTGCTTTAACAAGAACCTCCTTTTGGTCATCCTCTCAACAAGCTGAGAGTAACCAAATGGCACGGCATTCTGCTCAGTTACCACCATTGACATAGACACTGGGACAAAGAGTCAGGTAGACGTCGTCATCAGTAGTCAGGGTTCAGAGTTACTGTCAGCGATCACATAGGGATGGTTTCCTTATGGCAACTGAGGGGATAGTGTCTTCTGGAAAGCATGTAAAGTCTTAGAGAAAATACAGTGCACCATAGGGGTAAACACAGTAACTATAAGGAGAATAATAGCCAATTAAAAATACCCCCTGCACAAAGATTCCCAGGAACAAAGACTTAACCAACTGTACGTATAAAGCAAAGGAAGCAGTGCTTATCAGATGGAAAACCACATTTGTTCTTTAAGATCTTTAAAATTGGGGGCAAGAATACCTGCTTGTGGACACCAAAACAACACTTTTCGGCCTGCTCCAATGGCTCACACCTGTAATCCTAGCACTTTGGGAGGTCCAGGTGGGAGGATTGCTAGAGGTCAAGCATTCAAGACCATCCTGAGCAAGAGCGAGACCCCATCTCTACAGAAACTAGAAAAATTAGCTATGGTCCCAGCTACTTGGGGGCTGAGGCAAGATGATCACTTGAACTCAGGAGTTTTTAGGTCACGGTGAGCTATGATGCCACTGCACTCTAGCTGGGGCAACAGAGTGGGACTCTGTCTCAAAAACAGAAACAAACCAAAAAAATAAATAAATAACATTTCTCACCAATTAGAGCACAAGCTCCTCCCTGTTGAGCAGGGAACTCTTCTATTTTAGAGTACTACTGAAGTCAAATGATTCATCTCAGATGGTACTATTGAAGAGAATTCAAAGAATCCTTAATCCACCTTTTTTCAAGAGTTGCTGAAATAGTGGTAAACAAATTTTCCAATTCAGACTGCCAGCTGAAGAAAAAGCTCTTAGAAAAGAATGAAATCTGAAGCCTGGCGTGGTGGCTCACACCTGTATTCCTAGCACTCTGAGAGGCTGAGGCAGGTGAATTGCTTGAGTTCAGAAGTTCAAGACCAGCCTGAGCAAGAACAAGACCCCATCTCTAAAAATAGCCGGGCACTGTGGTAGATGCCTGTAGCCCCAGCTTCTCAGGAGGCTGAGGCAAGAGAATCACTTGAGGCCGAGAATTTGAGGTTGCTGTGAGCTATGATGCAATGGCACTCTACCAAGGGTGTCAAAATGAGACTCTGTCTAAAAAAAAAAAAAAAAGACTAATAAGTACCTATTGGCATGGTGGCTCATACCTGTAATCCCAGCATTTTACCAGGACATGGTGAGAGGATCTCTTGAGGCTAGGAGCTTCAGACCAGCCTGGGCAACATAGTGAGACCCCATCTCTAAAAAAAAAAAAATTAAAAATTAACCAACGTAGTGGCACACACCTATAGTCCTACCTACTTAGGAGACTGAGATAGGAGGTTCACCTGAGCCTAGTAGTTTAAAGGCTGCAGTGAGCTATGATCATGCCACTGCAATCCATCCTGGGGGACACAGTGTGATACTCTGTCTCTAAAAAAGAAGTTGTTGGCAGCTCCTGTAGCTCAATGGGTAGGGTGCCGGCCACTTAGACAAGGCTGGCAGGTTCAAACCCAGCTAAAACAACAATGACAACTGCAACAACAAATCAAATAGCTGGGGGGTTGGGGCAGGCGCCTATAGTCCCAGCTACTAGGGAGGCTGAGGCAAGAGAATTGCTTAAGCCCAAGAGTTTGAGGTTGCTGTGAGCTGTGACACCACAGCACTCTACCAAGGGTGACAAAGTAAGACTCTGTCTCAAAAAAAAAAATAAAAAAATAAAAAAGAAGCCGTTATCTCCAGATAAGTAAGACATGATATAAATGGGAACATACAGACTAACAGCCGTGTAGTCTGGAGTTTGGAGTTAAATGACATAATAACACATTAGCAGAGCATATGATCATTTATAAAATGATTTTATATAAAGCATTATATTCCTCATAAAACCCCAGCTGAGGCTCAGTGCCTGTGGCTCAAGCAGCTAAGGCGCCAGCCACATACACCTGAGCTGGCGGGTTCAAATCCAGCCCAGTCCTGCCAAACAACAATGATGGCTGCAACCAAAAAATAGCCGAGCGTTGTGGCAGGCGCCTGTAGTCCCAGCTACTTGGGAGGCAGAGGCAGAAGAATCACTTGAGCCCAGGAGTTAGAGGTTGCTGTGACCTGTGATGCCACAGCACTCTACCCAGGGCAACAGCTTGAGGCTCTGCCTCAAAAAAAAAAAAAAAAAAAAAACCCAGCTGAGTAGGCAAAAGGGATATCATTTTTCCAAGTCAGTACACTGTTTCCCAAATGAATACATTGTAATTCAACACTGTCCTGGCAGTGTTGCACAGAGCTAGGAGACGAATTCAGTCTTCTGACTCCATAAACTAATGGAGTGAGTTATTCCTTTTATTTTTTTTCCACTAAGTTATACCATCTTATGTCTGGGTCAGGGGTTCTTAGCCTTTCTTGTATCACAAGTAGACCACTATAAAAAGTTAGCTACAGTTATAGACACCTCCTCCCTTTCCCCCACCCCCACCCCCCACAGCTATGCACATTTCAGCAGAATTTTACGGCCAACTCCAGGGGCCTCCTAGACTCTGGTTAAGAACCTCTGCACCATAATTGGATTATAGCCTTCATATGAAAGCTATAGATTAATTTCATAGTAGGGCTGAGTACATTGGATACTTTTTCTTCCATTCTTGAGATACTTTGTTAGGAAGAATATGTTCCAGCTCCATCCATGTTAACATGAAAGAGGTAAAGTCTCCATCTTTCTTAAAGGCTGCATAATATTCCATGGTGTACATATACCACATTTTATTAATCCATTCGATGGTACAAGAATATGGGGAAAGGGACAAGGGAGGGGAGCGGGGAGGATGGGTGGCAGGAGGGTAATCGGTGGGACCACACCTACATCTTAGAAGGGTACAGGTGAAACTTACTAAATGTAGAATATAAATGTCTGAACACAATAACTAAGAAAATGCCATGAAGGCTATGTTAACCAGTTTGATAAAAATATTTCAAATTGTGTCTAAAACCAGCACATTGTACCCCACGATTGCATTAATGTACATAGCTATGATTTAATAAAAAAAATTACAGTCCAATAATCAGATCACAGAAAGCTATTCCAATACAAGGTTTCCCTAAAATCAGCTTAAAAATAAATATAGAAGACTGTGCCCTTTGGGCAGAAGGGTAAGCCTGAGCTTCGTACCATAGGCAACACATGTTTCATAAGAGTTTCACACACAGGCAGAAATTTCCATCATATATCCAAACTCAAGGAGTCTCAGACAAGTCTACAAGAGCCCGAAAGTCAGAGCCTAGAGAAACTGGAGCAGGGAGAGAAGTGACAGCTCCTGTAGCCAACTATTTTTCTCTTCCCTCCCCAGACCCCATCAGCAATGACCTTCCTACCTTCACCTGTGCAGGGCGAGACCTTATGATGTCTGTTTCCACTTTCCTTTGGAACAGGTGGTGCTGATGTGAACAGTCCAAGAGTTACTGCTATCTGGCTTTGGGTAGGATAACATGTAGTCTATCCTGACTCTAGATTTACCACTTCTGTCTGCTTTGCCTTGGGTGTTATTGAAATTAATCTACATCATCTAAGAACACAGTCATTGAGCTAGGTGGAGCCGTCCCTATAAATGCTAAGGGTGTCAGGGCTAAGCAGGCCAAGAATAATATTGACCAGGATGAAGACCTACATTTACTGCTATGGAAAGATGGCCAGAATGTGGTGAGAAAAAAGAGGTTCTAGAAAAAAGCATAAAAAATGTGGCAAATAAATTATAAACTGCATTGAGGTTTTTTAAATGCTGACTCACACAAGTCAAAGTGTACTTTTCCTGAACTTCCTTCACTCAGCCAACTGTACTCCCTTTGATACCCTAATTTTCCTGATGATGTTGAAGCAGAACATGCTGATTTGGGTAATTCCACGTCCATGCACAAAAATAATTGATGACGTCAGCATAGTTATGGGAATTAGACTTATTAGTTAATTACAGAACCAGCAGAGGGAGCACAAACTCTGCATAAATAATAACCATTTCTTCTGAGCGTCTTAGTAAGGTGGTAGGAAGAAATACACATGAAAACTAAATTATGAGCATCAGAAGATGGTCTTCCCTTTCTCAAAACAAGGAACTCTGATACACCATCCATATAGTCTACATGTAAACGTTGACTTCTTGGGTATCCAAGAGGAGGAAAGATATGGAGAGTGTGCGTGCTTCCCCTTGTTATCACAGTGACACACTCCCCACTGTGGAGTAATTAAGGTCAGATGGTGAGACTTGTTAGACTTGGCAAACATTTCCTTGCTCACCCTGGTATCAGAGTAGCTTTCATTTCAGTTTTGCTCATCCTAAACAAAGTCCTAAGGGAGCCAATCTTACTCTTCTAAGATGCAATCAACATTGATGTTTATGGTTGAATAAAGATTTGACAGAAGTAAGATAAAAATCACGTCTATTGGTATAAAGAATGAAAAAATAATTAAAAAAAAAAAAACTACCTTAAGTTCTGCTAGCATTTTATATAAATGGTCACCATTTTTTAATTTGGAGCCAGATAATGCTCACCTTTTTTTCCCCTGAAGAATAAATGACTGACAAGACAGTACCTAGATATATGTCTCCCATCAAAATAATACTGTCATGGATAAATGGA
The DNA here is from genome assembly GCA_963574655.1 of Perodicticus potto. Taxonomy (NCBI): domain Eukaryota; kingdom Metazoa; phylum Chordata; class Mammalia; order Primates; family Lorisidae; genus Perodicticus; species Perodicticus potto. The sequence goes on from CAUYRH010088594.1 coordinate 5,464, forward strand.
AGATAAAGGGCATCCATTTATCCATCCATGGATAGGTTAAGCAATATACTTAGGGCTGTAAAGTTTCATTTCATAGACCAACATTCAAGACCAGCTGCCTAAAATGCAGCTGTAATCACACTAAAGGCATCAATAATGGCCAACATGATATAACATTTAGCCGAAGGATTTGATTTCTGTACGATGCCTTTGTTCTGCTGACTTATGAGAGGATGGTCTTCCCACATCTGACATGGGAAAAACAAAAAGGAAACTGTGGTATTTAGTATACATTACCATTTAAAATGTATGCATTCGGATTGCACATTAAATAAAACGTTTACTTTGAAAAACAAATGGGAATGGGCTCATAGAGAGCAAAAAAATTTCTTTTAGGGCAGCGGCTGTGGCTCAAAGGAGAAGGGCGCTGGCCCCATATACTGGAGGTGGTGGATTCAAAACCGGCCCTGGCCAAAAACAAAGAAATTTCTTTTAAACTTAAGCTCATAAGAGACTTACCAAGGCTCAGGAGTAGGGAAATTGGTATGTGTTGAGTGAAGAACGGCCCCAGTCAGGTCTGTGTGGTGCTAGAGGGCTGGGGTTCTTGGGATGCTGGGGGAAACCAGGTTGCTCGAGTGAGCTGGGGCCATGGGCTTCCCTTTACCTCTTCTTTCAACCTGACACCTGCCCTGTGAGCAGTGATTCTCTCCGTCCTAACCCTGTGGCTACCACCACAGGGACATTGCTATAGTGTGAATGTTGGTGTCCCCCCAGACTTCATATTTTAAAAAATGATCATCAGTGCTGACGGTGTTAGGAGATAGGGCCACTGGGAGTTAATTAGGCTGTGAGAGTTCTGTCCTCATGAATGGTGAGTAACCTTACACCACGGGCCCCACCGAGCACCCACGCCCCTTCCACCAGGAGGATGCAATGAGAAAGCATTATCATTAAACCAGCAAATGAGCCCTCAGCAGACACCCTGTCTGCTGACACCCTGACTGTGGACTTCCCAGCCTCCAGACCTATAAGAAATAAGTTTCTGTTGCGGACAAGCCACTCGGTTTATGGCATTTGTTACGGAAGCCTGACCAATGAAAACAGACATGGAACAGCACAGGCAGCAGAGTTTTGCCAGGGAAACGGAGAGGCATGTTTGGTTCAGAGACCTGGGTTTGGTTATTAGTGCAGGGAGATGTGCTTTTGCTCTTGCTTAAATTCTTTTTCTCCCTTGGAGGACTCTGGATACAGGGGACCCTCCAAACATGGCCCTCATCAATTGGTTACAGTTACCTTGGGGTGGCTTTGCTTTCCTCATCCAAATGGTCAGGAAAGAAAATGGAAGAAACCACAGTGGTCTTCATGGGTGGATTCTGCTCTGGCGCCTGGTAGGTGCCAATAGCAGCTGTTAACTGACCACTCCCAAATCTGGTGCCAACACCTCTCTCTTCTGAAACTTACTACCTCTGAGCGTTGGTTTCCTCTGCTGCTTTGGAGAAATCCAAGTTAGCTGATCTTACCAAGGTCAGGTAACTCTCTCTGAATGAGTCCTGTGCCTCTATGTAGACATTTTGAATTGTGTTTTCCATTTAAAGTAATTTTTTCTCCAACTTTTGTGTTCATTTGCATTTTTTTTTTTTTTTGAGACAGAGTGTCACTACATTGCGCTCAGTAGAGTGCGTGGCGTCACAGCTCACAGCAACCTCCAACTCTTGAGCTTAAGCGATTCTCTTGCCCCAGCCTCTCAAGTAGCTGGGACTACAGTAGCTGGGACTACAGGTGCCTGCCACAACCCTGGCAATTTTTTGGTTGCAGTTGTCGTCGTTTAACTGGCCCAGGCTGGGTTTGAACCCACCTACTTGATGTAAGTGGCTGGTGCCGTAACCACTGTGCTATGGGCGCTGAGCCTCATTTGAAATTTTGATGACATACTAGTACTTACTGAAAATCTATCATATACTAGGCACAATGGCATAAACCTGACCCGTGAGACCTCCTAGATCTCAACACAGCCTCATGAGGCAAGCATTCTTTTTATTCTCACTTTGTAGATGGGAAACCCAAGACTCAGAGCAGTTAAGCAACATGCCCCAGCTCACCCAGCTGCCTGTGTGGCAGGCAGAAGTCACATCCAGACCACTGTCTGTGGAAGTCCATGCAAACCGTTCCACCAGAGCGAAGTGCCCATCACCTTTCACGTGAAATACATGGATGACAATGTACACGGAAGACGAGTAGATTCCACTGTTGTCAGAATTCTCATATACACATTGCAGGGGCTTGATGGTTGTTTTATGCAACTAAAAGTTTGTTGATTTTGAGAATTAATTGCAAAGAGAAACTAAGCAAAAGAATCTTATCACTGAAAAAAGTATCAATCGGTGAGAGAATGCTGGCCGCACAAATGATGACCCACGCTTTCTCTCCAGGGCTGCCTGGTGCCTGCATTTTGAGTTGTGTCCTCCGCAGGCGGCCGCAAGCTTTCATCATGATGGCTGAAGGTTACTCCAGACCCAAACAAGCAGCCACCTGGCTCCTCCTCTGCCTGAGTCATTAAGATCAAAATAAACATGACCAACAATATGAGGCCTCAAATCCTGATTCATCTTGACAATCTGCTGAAAACGATAGGCTTCTTATGAACTAAGAGATTTAAAAATTCTCCACAGGGAGCATATTAGATATCTGGCAAATACAGCCCAATCACTGTCTTTATTTTGTCATTTTTAAATGCAAAGGTAAGGACGTATGCTGCTATGACATGAATGTACTCTGGGTAAGATTTCTTCAACAAGAAACTGATCAAAGCAACAAACTAATACTATTTATTTTCATCCAGTAAATGAAGGTAACACAGGCTTGTCTCTGGATTAGGCAGGAACACAGGGATTTCTTTCACATTGGCTATTACTCATTACAGTGTGTGTTAGACAGACCGGGAATGAATGGACAGAGACCAGCACCGTGTCTCATCTGGTCATGTTAGGAAAGGGTCGAAAATCTCTAAACCCTATCATTTATTTCTGTACAAAGAGCTGTGCTTGAAAAGAGCGAACCGTTAGTCAGACCTAAGCTACACATGCATGTTTTTATGTTATTTCATTTTATTCAGCATTTCATAGCACTCTTGGTCAATTTTGCAGATAACTGAGGAAGATGTATGAATTTGGGAGAGAGGTGAATTTGAAGACCTCAGACGCCTTCAAAGGAATCATCTGGACACTTTGCCTATTTAATTAAACAAACGCCAGAGAGATCTGTGTTAGTGGTACTCACCTCATGAATAGATACGTTAGGCACTGGTCACCACCAACGCGCTAATGTTAACAATGGGTAGTCTGCTTCTTCATCACTTCAGAGACACCGTCTCCCCCATCTGCACCCTCCAACGATAAAGTTCTTATGATAATCTCGATGTGAAACACAAAACTTTTCATATAGATTGATTTCTTTTTTCTTTTAAAAACGAGACCTGGAGACAATATTAAACTATTCGGGTGGTTCTGTGGGTCAGCAGATGTATCGTATCACAGACGCGTCACGCGTACATAAAAAAGTACATGTCGCAGCAACTGCCAAGTCACCCACAGCCTGTTCCCCAAGGACAGGAGTTCAGCCATGGGGCGGCCAGAGAAAGGGTCATGATTCACTCTGGCAAGGCCAGCGCCAGGACAGCATTGTCTTTAATTGCCCGGTTGTCATATTCCAGATACTCTTGGGTGACATTATGGCTAGAGTCATGAAGAAAATAAATACATAGAATCTCATATATTCCCTGATCCTGAAATGCTTCTGTGGATTTGCTCAATATTCATTAGTGAGAGGAAAAAAAAATTAGATCATCTTTCATGTTTGGCATCGATAGCGTCTATCATTTTTGCTTGAGCATAAATTGGCATACGTGTTCTTTCAATTATATAAAAAGCAAGATATCAAATAGATTATGTGTTTACAACGATGCTATTCTTTATGCCTGCATTTTTGATTGGGAAGGTTTGCAGTAGGAAGTCAAGGGTAATCAGCCCAGAATGATCTGAATGGTAATTTTGCTCTAGAGGTATTAAAATCATAATCTTGTCACTAGAAGGTTATAGAGTTTGTGAACCTCTGACAAGAATAACTCGAATCCATTTAAGGTCTAGAAGTTTTCTTCATACTGTATAAGGTGGCAAGAAGTTAGTTTGAAACACTTTAACTTGGGTGTAAATGGAACGTTGAGAGAAATCGCAGCCTTCCGTGTGGATTCTGCATCCTTCTCTGCATGTGCCAGAAGAGGGTTACCCCCACTCTCTCAGGGAACAGCCGTCCTTACTGTAAGTGGCCACTGCCAGACACCAGGGACCACCCTAAACTCTCGGCACACATTATACATTTAACTTTTTCAACCATTATTCGCCGTTAAGTATGATTTGCCACACTTGTATTAATACGAATGAGAAAAGGGGGCTTACTGGAACTAAGTATTATGAATCCCAAAATCAGGATTCACACCCAGGTCTGTCTCGCTCCCAAGCTCGTGCTCTTGATCCTGTAAATACACCATCACTTTCGGTCAGTCTGGTTGATGAGTACTTACTGTTGGAACCACCACTGACAGAAAGGAAGAGGAAAGAGATGTCAGGACAGAGTTTCGGCATTGCAAGTAAAATTGGCAGACACGTGAGAAGACAAAGCTTCCAAAAGAGGTGATCATCCTAACTGGGGGAGCAATAGTGGGGTTCCTGCTCTCCTGGGGCTCACTGCACTGTGACCTCCACCTGAGCCCATCCTTCCTCTGCCAGACGCAAGCAGGAAAGGGCCCCAAATGCATGAAGCAGAGAGCTGTCTCTCCGAGGGAGGATGCTATGTCTATGACATACTGTTTGGGAGCTGCCTGGTTGTTTGGTATCCAGACTTTTGTCCCTGAGATGACCCGAGACAGTAGCAGCACCAGGAACCATTTTATCAGTCATGAGCTGCTACTTATTATAGATATTCTTTACTATTTAGAAACTCTGTATTGGCTCAGCATCTGCAGCTCAGCAGCACCTGTAGGGCACGGGCCACGTACACCTGTGGTGGCGGGTTCGAACCCAGCCCGGGCCTGCCGGACAACAATGACAATTGCAACAACTACAAAAAATAGCCAGGCGTTGTGGCGGGCACCTCTAGTCCCAGCTACTTGGGAGGCTGAGGCAAGAGAATCACTTAAGCCCAAGAGTTAGAGGTTGCTGTGAGCTGCGACAACACCGCACTCTACCGAGGGTGACATAGTGAGACTGTCTCCAAAATAAAAAAAGAAAACAACTCCATATTTATACATTTGTTATAAGAGGATTTATAACTTACAAAAGGGTGTTCTTTGTTTTAATATGGAACCTAGATTCTGTCCTAATATTTTCTTAATTGAAAGATTAAAACTGTATATATTTATCATGTACAACATATTTTGAAATATATATATACATTGTGGAATGGCCGAATCAAACTAACATATGCTTTACCTCCCATAGTTGTCATTTTGTGGTGAGAACAATTAAAATTTGCTTTCTCAGAACTTTTCAGGAACACACTATTACAGTAGAACCTCCATAGCTGACCACCTCTCTACGTTGACCTCATTTTCATAGCTCGGATGTACACCACATATACTAAGGCCTAGTTCCTTATGTTGACCACCTCTGTATGTTGACCAGTTTGTTACAGTCCCTTGTGTGGTCAGACTTACACTACGGTACAATAGATCTTTTGAACTTATTCATCTTTTCCAACTGAAATTTTGTAACCCTTAACTAATGTCTCCCCAACCATCTGTTCTGCTAAATTTCTGAATACCCTCCCCTCGATTGTAAGTTTCAATGCTGAGCTGTCTCTAGACTGACTACCTATAAGGCCATGAGTCTAAATTATATTGGCAGAGAGAGGCATCATCTCTTTCCCATGCCAGTATGGAAACAGTCAGAGTTGGTGTCAAATCTGCCACTTTGTCCTCAGAGCCCTGACTCGTGCCTGATGAAGTGTGCCTTCTACTGTGTTTTATAGTTTTTGCATTTTGAATCTGAGTCTCCCTTATTTTTGTGTTTCTGTATATCTCCTTCCCTTTATCGTGGATCAAACATCTTCTTTCTATAACAAACTACCTTCCATAGACAGAGGCAGAGGATGTAGATCCAACCGCCTCCGAGTTACCTGTTTCCAGCCAGCAGAACTTAAGGAGAGGATTTAGAAACCAAAACCTAAAATGAAAACAAACAAAACAACCCCCACCAAAACAAAAACCAAACAAAGCACAAAACATCCCTTTGTAATTTCACAGGGGAAACCTCTGAAGGGACAGAAGTTGATGAAGGAGACCCTGCCACCCTGCAATGATGAAGGTAACCTGGCCTGTGGATCAGAAAATGGCTACAGGGAAGCCACGATTATTGTTGTACATTATTTGTGTTTAGTGCCAGAGAAACGATTTTCTTTTCCCAATATCTCTGCCCCAATAAAATTAAAAGAACTTAGAGGAGGATCCAAATTCCCCCCAAAGGAGTCAGCTTAAAAAAAATTTATTAGCTCTGCTGCCACAGGGATTTATAGTCTCTCTTCTAATAGTTACAGTCTGATATACCATAAGTTTCTTTGGTCACTAGGTAGATTCATTTATCTTTCTTTTGAAACACCAACTGAATGTTTTAAACAAATTCAGGCCCTTCCAATTGATTGGATTCTGCATTGAGGAATGAATTGCAGCATGGCTTTGGAATATGCATCCGCAACAAGAAGGCCTTAAAATAAAAACAGACACTGAAGACTGTATTTTCCTGATTGTCAGTCAAGCTAATTATGCTTTAGTCTAAAGCTTTGTCTATCAGGCAAAAACGGAAAAGGCAATTGGGGGCTCTCTCCTTGCACAGCCTGATGTCTGGGAATATAACACCAGTTTATTCACAGCAGGAGCCTGCTGTAATTGGCAGTTCCATTTTCCCCTACTAGAGGGTAATTCTCTAGTGAAGAAAACACAATGTTAACAAGATTTTACAAATTTGACATATGGCATCCTATCTGCTATGACCAACAAAAGTTCTTTCTCTCCCCCAAGCAAATGCCGTTATTGCTGGATGGGTCTACAAGAGAGTAAAAGGAGGAAGAAAAGGCCCCTGGAGTTGTTTTAGGGGGCTCTTAAATCTATGGGCTTAACGAAAAGGCAATTAATAACAACAAAAGGTTAGGGTAGACACTCAGCGTGGATGAGATTCCAAGAGTTGGTGATGAGATGATGGCTGAAACGTCACCGGAACATCAGGCTTCACGGATGACAGCTCATACCTAGGGCATTCAGGGCACAAAGATTCAAGCCCAGGAGGGAATTCTTAGTGAGTTGATTAAGTTTAGGGCAGGAGTGCACGTGAGGAGAAATCATCAAAGACGCACAGGACGATTCTGGGTTTATTTTCACTCTCTCCCTAAACACACCGAAACTCTAGAATGAATTTTTAGGGAGGGCCAAATTGCTTTGATGGATGCCCAAGAGGGGCTTTCTTCATCACACCCCCGCAATGAGGTCTCTGAATTCTGTTTTAACAAAGGAATGGAAGCAAGACTATTATTCTGCCACATAAAACACTAAGCAGGACAGTATGTAAATTTTCCAGGGGGAGCTGAGCAGGTATTTCTCTCCCCTTTCCACTTGAGCATATTAAGTGATGGACCATTTCATTCTTCCTCGGTAGGACATTTGGGAAGATTCTAAAGAGGGACAGAAATGGGTCCCCAGGAATTTGTCCTGAATCTGCTGCTCATATACCCACAATTTATTGTCTCTAGCCATAGTCTAGGGACTGTTGTCAGCCCCAGATTTGATGTTCCATCTGACCCCAGCTGCAGAGATGGTACAGAAAATGGAGATTCACTTTCAGGTTGGTGGTCCCAAGGGCATGACACAAAGGGATTAATGAGCAGCTTCCAAGCCTCATGTAGTTGCAGTAAAGGCACAGAGTCAGGTTAAGTCCTAATTTTCATGGGGAATTAAACTACCTTTTGATACCGCCTAGTGACATATAATTGACAATCAACTGGAATCTACCCAGGTGAAGGAAGTCGCTGGTGGCAGAGCCAATTTTTTGTTTCAGGACCACATACATTCAAATGCTAAAGAGGACCAATATTTGTTTCTCTACTTCGGTTATTTGCTTGTTCGCTGTTCCTGCCATTTCTTCTTTCCTGCCTGGAGATTCTAAGCACTGACTCTCGGTAGCATTTGAGCTGTTTTTAAGTAGTACAGGGACAGACAGGCCTTGAATTAACACCGAATCACCTAGTAAGAGAGTTTGGCTTTGTCACATGTCCTGCCCTCCTCCAGATTATCAACGAGTCTCAGTTTTGGCGCTAATCTCAAAGGGAGATCAGAACCTCAGAGTGTCACATAGTAGAACTCCAGCTGGCAGCTAGTAACAGGCTATTTTCCCTGCACTCATTTTTATGCACTGATTTTCCATTTCCAGAAGTTAGCATTTTCATTGAAAATATAGTTTCTCATACTAAGGGAAATAAGCCAGTCACAAAAAAAAGACAAGTACTATATGATTCCACTTACATGAGGTATCTAGAGGAGTCAAACTCACAAAAGCAGACAGTAGGTTGCCAGAGGCTAGGGGAAGGAGGAGGGAATTGGAAGTCGTTTATTGGATGCAGAATTTCTTTTTTTTTTTTTTTTTTTGCAAGACAAAAAAATTCTGCATAGGTTGCACAACAATATGCATATATTTAACAAGACTGAACAGTACCCCTAAAAATGGTTAAGATGGCAAATTTTATGTTATGTGCATGTTACCACAATAAAAGACAAGTTGAAGAGGAAGGGAGAGAGGAAGGTCAGAGGAAACTGTGACAAAAAAAGCAGGGTAAGAGAGAGGTAACTCTGCTGGCTTTGATAAGGAAGGGGCCATGAGCCAAGGAATGTGGCCAACCTTCAGAAGCAGGGAAGGCAAAGAAACAGATTTTTTCTAGAGCCTCTAGAAAACAATGTAGCCAGCCAACACCTTGATACAGCCCAGTAATACAAGACTCTGGCTTCAAGAGCTAAAAAATAAATTTGGGTTAAGTGTTTTCCACCCTCTGCTCCTTCACAGTCACTTTATTTATTTTTTTTAAAGTCAACCAAAACACATTTGGAAAGGATAGTGATGAGTACATGTCTATGGAAAGACTGTGAAGATGGTATGTGAATGCCTGATGTTTGGCAAACATATACCCTTATCTTCCTGGCTGTAAAAGGGAAACCAACTTTTCCAAGATTGATTATACATAAGAAATGTCATGGGGGAGGGACAGAATGAAAACAGGTGCTTAATTTGCTTTACATAAACACAACTACAGGCAGGATTCCTTAATTATTAAAAGCACCTGTTCCCCCAAACCCTCCCAATGTGCTGATGGATGTTAAAGGGCCCCCAAAGTTATGTTGAAGATCTGAAGCCAGCAATCCTGGGTTTAACCTGTACTCTGATACTTATTAGATGAATAAATTTGGGCTTTTAACCTAATCTCACAGCCTCAGTTTCTGCACTTGTAAAACAGAATAATTAGCATCTCCCTCAAAAGAGCTGCTGGGAGAATCAAAGAAGCATACCAATTTTTGGCTCAGGCTCTACACTTAATAGGTGTTCAAGTAATACTGGCCCCGCTTACTAGTATGATGATGGTTATGATTACTGGACATTCTGAGTCTACCAAATAATCTATTTTCTTTCTTTAAAAAAACAGATTCAGCACTTTAGTATGAATGAGATCTGACCAACTCCAGCCACCACCCTTTTTATATTTTGAGTCTTCCATCAAGTCAAGGTAGACGAGCTCTTGGGGATGGCTGTACTCTGTGGCCAGCTCTAAGTGAAATTCACTGATTACAGTCTCTGTACATGTAGAGGTCAGCCCGAGAGCTTTGGCCATTTCTTGTTTAAAGCTGACCCGAGGGCCAGGTTTGTCCATAGCTGCCATTTATCAACAACACAATACCCCAAGGCTAGGTATTCATCAAACATTATTGACCTAAGCAGCAAATGTTACTTCTGATTTAAATAGTTTTTTTTGCAGAGTAGAAATGAAAAAAACACAGTGCTATTTATGTGGATGCACTGACTGAAGGTGAGCATTTCCTCATCAAAGTACCTGGGTGGCTTAAAGCAGTATTTCTCAACTTCAGAACTATTGACATCTTGGGCCAGACAATTCCATATGAAAGTGGGTAGTTCAATGTGCCAGACCTCCTTCAACGTTTAGCAGGAGCCCTGGCATGTACCCACCAGACAGAGGCCCACTGTACCCCCTCCCCCAAATGTCTCTAGACATTATCAAATGTCCCTTGGCAGAAAAATCTCCTTCAGGTGAGAACCAGGGCACTGGGGTATGATACCAGCTTGAGATTACTGTGACTATTGGCTAAAGAAAGAAATAAAATATTGAACGTAGGAAAATTCATAATTATGGTCACCAATTGTGAATAACTGAAAAAGAAACCTTTTTTATATTTTTAATAGTGCCTGTCAATAAATATAAATTAAATGTAATGAGTGGAATTGCTTTGTACAGTTTAAGTACAGTGTTCAGGATTATTAAAATTATACCAGCATGCTCTGTGACTATATATAGGATGGGTTGCTTCAGGAACTTTTTATGATGCCCTTGTTACATGCTAAGTACTTTGTTCTTACCATCTCATTTGAGCTTCATCCTCTAGTTTTTATGGAGGAGAAACAAAGGCTCAGGGAAGCTAAGTAGCATGATCAAGGTCACTTAGCTTAATAAGAGGTGGCAGCAGGATTTGAATCACGGGCTGCAGATCTGCAAAGCATGTGATATTCCATCCCACCCACTGCCTCCAGATGCTATGGATGCCATTATTGAATGAGAGGGAGATGTTGCATCTGCTCTTCGACAAATCCTTCCAGAAACAATGCACATCTACCCAGAGAAGCCAGCGAGGGTTAGAGTGGGAACTATAACCTAGAGCTGGAAGCCATGTGAAATAGTTAACTCAAGCCTGAACTCAGGACCCAAAGACCCCCTGAGTCAATCACCCTAACGGTCACTTCTGGGATCCACTATTAATATTTGCTGTTTGTTCTTTTCTCCTTAAACATCTGGAAAATTAAGTTTTCATGGAATATCTGGGAGAAACGCATTACAAATTGACTTAGGCAATAAAAAAAAAAAAGAATTTAAACTTTGTTTTGCAATTTTTAAACTTGGTGTCGGTAGTCTGTTGAAATGGGCGTCTCTCTCATTCCCTACGGAACAAAAGGCACGTTGAAGTCCTAACTGCCGGTACCTGAGAATGGGATCCTAGTTGGAAATGGACTTTTTACAGAGGCAATCAAGTAAAATTGAGGTCATTAGGGTGGACCCTAATCCTAAGGACCTGTGTCCTTACAAAAAAGGAGGAGCAACAGATGCACAGAGCGCAGACCACGTGAAGAGGTGCAGACAGGACCACAGGAAGAGAGGATTAAAGAGACGCATCTTCAGGCCAAGGAAAGCAAAGGCTGCAGCAAACTCCTCCGAGGCTCGGAAGACACGGGAAAGATTCCCCACAATTGTCAGAGGGGCCATGGCTCTGACAACACCCTGATTTTGGACTTTAAACCTTCAATACTTTGAGACAATACTTTTTTCTTTTTCAGCTAACCCCATTTGTGGCACTTTATTACTGCAGCCCGGAAAAAAATCTGGTAGGTATACGGAACGTGTATGGGGCGGGGAGGCGGGGGGGGGGGGGGGCGGGGGGTTGTTGTTTTTTTTTTTTTTTTTTTTAGACAGAGTCTCACTATGTCATCCTCAGTAGAGTACTGTGGTATCACAGCTCACAGCAACCTACAACTCTTGGGCTTAAGTGATTCT
>CAUYRH010088595.1:0-12896 GCA_963574655.1 Perodicticus potto
AGTGATTAAGAAAATGCCATGAAGGCTATGTTTAACAGTACGATCAAAATATTTCTGATTGTATATGAAGTCAGCACATTGTGCCCCATGATTGCACCAATGTACACAATTATGATTTAATAAAATTATAAAAAAAAAAAAGAATGTTTGGTCAAAATAATTAGTGCGTCATTTTTATTTTATGATTATGGTATCTTCTCTTTAGTTTTATTTCTCCCTTAACATCCATCTTTCCAAGACAGAGCAATGTCAGGAAGGAAAGCAGGCTGCCTCCCCATCTCTTGGCAGTCTAGAGCATGTGACTCTATTCCCTGAAAAGTCCAGGTCTCATTCAGAGCCTGCCGCGCCAGCCCCTCTTCAAGGAGGCCCAGTCACCTCTCTGCTCCTGTCCGCAGAGTCTGGGGCAGGTCTCATTCAAAGCCCACTCTCATGGAGTCCTTGTGGTCTTGCCCACTTGACTACCTGCCTAAGTCCTCATCGGCTCTTCCAAACCATTTCCATATTCCTCATGCTCTGCTCCCAGCTCAGATGGATGATCAACTAACTTCACATCCACTTTGGAAGTTCTGATCTGTCAGACGTGAAGGGCTTCTTGTTTCCTTCTCAAGGGAGGAGCTTTCCTCTTCCTCCTCAAGGCCAGACTCTGCAGCTCCCCTGCAGTCCTCAGTCACTCTGCCCATCAGTGCCCCCCTCTCTCTGGCTCGTCTGGCTGCACCCCAGCTTTCTGCTCCTGCATTCTACAGCCCTGTGGCTGACCCCCTGCCCCTACTGCTTCCTCCTGCCCTACCCTGTCCTTGCCGCCTCCTCTTCTTTATGTGTTGCCAGCTGCCTCTCTGCCTTTCCTCTAGATGCCCTTTCTCCAAGGTCACTATGACTTCTGAGTCCCCCAAGACCCCTGCCGTTTCAGGGTTCATCTTTCTTGATTGCTCACATTATTTGGTACTTCTGACCATCTTTTCCTTCTGGAACCTCCTTTCCTTAGGACTCTTGGCTGTTATCAACAATCCTCACTACTCTTGTTCCCATTCTACCTTGCTGGACAAGCCCCTTCCCCATCCCTGCCTCAAATCTCTGAAGGAAATTGACCCGATACAGATAAGCCAACATTTCAGGACTTTTTTGCAGGTCTCCGTGTGCTTCAGGGGGGCCTGCCCCTAATTTGAAAACTGGGGGCTTAAATAATTTACCCAAAGCAAATAAGGAGTAAATAGGGCCAGCCAGACTTGGACCTGGGCTTCCTTGTTCCCAGCCCTGTGTCTTTTTCTAATGTTCGGCTTGTTTTGCGGGAAACACATGAGAGTTCGCATCAGTTTATTTCTGAACTTTTTTTCATGTCCTGTGCTTTCCCCCTTCACTGTAACCGCCTCCTTCATTAATGTGAATTCCAAACTTCTCTTCATCGGGATTCCCTCCTCCAGGCTGCACCCCTGAGTTTGTATTCGGTGCCTGAGGCCACACCAGTGCCTCAGAATTAACAACCACAGCAAATCTCATTCGTAAAGCATTCTGAGAGTCAAAGAGTGTTCCCAAATACATTAGTTTATTTAATTCTCCTCATCATTTAGAGCAGACGGTATGACCAGCCACCTTTTAAAGATGAGGCAATTAAAGCTCAGAAAAGTTCCACGAATCACTCAAAATGCCACCAGGAGAAATTCAAGAGGGCTGGGTTTGTGAGTTCGAATCCGTCTACTGGTTTCCTCCCCGGGCAGCCGGGGTCTGATCCCAGGGTAGTTCAAGGCTGAGATGGCCTTGTCCCTGTCTGCTCTCCCCAACCACAGCAGTATAATAAGCCAGCAGTAGCGTCACAGTAGGGCTGGTGTAAGAACGTCTGGGCCACATGGACTCTGGCTCAGTCAGCGTCGAGGCCCGTGCCCAGGAGTTTATTTAATAAGTGCCTGTGGGTTTGGACTGAACCGTGCAGGGCTCCGTTCTTCTCTCATGTACCCAGGCTGAGACCCTGCGGTCATCTTCAGTCCCTGCCTTTCTGTTCCCCTAATACACGAGATACTTCAGTCATCCATGGTTTCCTTTTTTCAACGCTCCAGGCGTTTCTCTGTTGCTCTCTCTTTCTGCTTCAAACACATACACTCCAGGTCCTCATGTTGACGTGTCCCCTGAAGTGTCTCTGTGGCTTCCTCCCTCGTCCCCAGGGTCCCACCCATGCCAGATAAATCACCCACAAACACAGCTTTCCTCCTAGACTCAGACTTTTTCTTAGAGCGTGTGGGGAATTCTAGAGATGGTCTGGCTCAGCTTGCCTCTAAGAAAAGAAAAAAGTCTAAATGGTCCCCGAGGATCGGGCTCACCCCTGTGGGTTGGGGCACGTCCACAGCTCGGGCTTCCTACCCTCCATCTGCGCGGCCTTGTCCTCCCTCCGTCTGAAATCTCCACCGATTCCCCCCAGCCTGCCAAAAGTGAAGTCCCGTTTTCTTTGTCCAGCACTGGGGCCCTCTCCGTGACCCAGTTCCAACATGCTGTTCGAATTATCTCTCCCTAATCCCTAAATCAATGTTGCAGCCAAAGCGCACTGCTTACCATTCCCGAGGCATGCCCTCTGCTCGCTCGCCTCCTTGCCTTTTTTAGATAATTCCCTCTGCTCAAAGGCCCTCCATCATCTTCATTTCGTGCCATCTTTTCCATGACAAGTTCTCGTTTTTCTCTGGTTGAAAAGGAAAGGACTTTTTCCCATCTATGGAGCCTACAGTCACCACTTCTCTGCTGTGGACTGACCTTGGTCTGCCTTGTCTCGCATTTATTTTTAGGCTTATCTTATCTTCCTGCTAATTATAAGCATCTTTAGTGGGAGGAAGACTTCTATTTTGTCCTTGGCGTATCCCTCCTCATCCAGCAGAGTGGATTGGCTTGGCTGGGGGCTGGTGCCAATTTGGTGACTGGATAGTTGAAAAGGAAACAGAGAGAAAGTGCGAGGAAGGGCTCTGGCCATCGGATCAGGAAGCTTGGCCTTCAGTTCATTCCCCAAAGAACCCACAGGTTTCAACTCAACCCCCCATTGAGCTGAAATTAGCTGAAAGTATTAAAACATCCTAGAAATGTTGAGGGGAGAAACATGTCACTCCCCACCCTCCCTTGCCTCTCTGCGGCCGCAGTGTCAGGAATGAGATGGCCTCTGGAGGGCTGGCGATCAGCCTGTGTCTGGCACAATCACACCTTAGGTGGCAGGTTCATGCAGCCTTGGGAGAAACGAAGGTTTGTCTCCTGGAAAGGGATATAGTATTTCCCACAGACTTCAGACCCGAGGAGGTAAACAGACATCTCCAGGTCTGCAGACATATCATCATTTATGTAAATGCTCATCAATTTGTCTAATTATACTGCATAGATTTACATGGAAATAATGTGCCTAACCAAGGGAAAACTCCCTGATTAAAAAACAAATATGTGTTCTATTTCTTTTGACCTTTGAGCGTTAATGAGGTGAATGTGGAGCCGAGCATGTGTGAAGTTGCCATGATAATTAATACATGACGTATGGTAGGTTGTATTGTTAGGATTTGTTTTTGCATTCAACAAAAACACATGCATGGGCTAACGTGAACTTGACTTTTCCTGATGGAGTTTTTTTTTTTTTTTCCTCCTCTTCTCTTCTGCTCCCTTACTTATTTATGTGCTATAAGGAACTTGCTGGAGGTGAGAGCTTGCATCTCTGTAATGAGGGAAGATGAAAGGAGGGAATTGGCCTTCACCAAAATTTATTGCTCCTAGACAGTTTGATCGTAGCAACTTAGGCTGTGTCTGTATGTAACCAGTAATTGAACATTTTCACTCACTTTCTTCAGCCATCTCAAGGACCAAATTAACCCGACAACTTGCACAATTCAGCTAATAAGGGAACCAAAAAGCCAGACCAATTACCTGTCATTTACTATCTAAGTCCGGGGAGTACAGCTTAGACACAGGATGTAAGTTGAATTCTTTCATTTTAGAGAGAAACTTAGTATTCCTTGCATTATATGCTTAGACTCAAGCCAGTGCTGTCTAGTAGAAATGAAAATGTGAGCTTCATATGTATTTAAAAATTTTCTAGTATCCATGTTAAAAAAAAATAAAAAGGAAAAGCTGGAACTGATTGTAATAATAATTTTATTCAACCCCAAAATAGCAAGAGAATGGTCATTTGAACATGTTTTCAATATTTTAAAAATTACTGATGAGCTACTTCACTTTTGTTGTTGATGTTCTGAATCTTTGAAATCTGGTGTGTGTTTTACACCCCTAAATTGAAATAGCTACATTCCAAATACGCAGCAACCACGCAGGGATGGAGGCTGCCATGTTGGTCAGCTCTAGGCTGGCTGGGATGTGATTGGGAAGAAAAAAGGTGAAGGAACAGGTACATCATTTCTCTTATAGAGGGGTCGGCAAACTTGTTAAATAGTTGGCTAAAGAGTAAACATATAGGTTTTGTGGGTGACGTGGTCTCTTTGCTCTGCTGTTGTAGCCCTGCAAACAACACAGAAACAAATAGATACGGTTTCGTGCAGTAAAACTTTATTTGACAAAAACAGGTGGTGGATGAATTTGGTTTTGCAGGCTGTAGTTTGCCTGCTTCTGCTCTTAACTTTAAAACACTTTGCTCTCTCGTATAAATCAAAATAATGTCTACTTGGAGATACTGTTTTCATGTTGGATAATTCTGTTTATATTTAGAAACCACAAATCCAGCAAATGATGGGCTGTATAGTTCGTGTTCTCTTTTTAAAAATGATCAGTGATTCTCACTTTGTTTTAAGTGTTGTTTGTCGGTTTAGAAAATGAAATGTTTTGATGTCACTGTTGATTACCATTTTTCTGTCTCTTTTTTTCCCCCCTCACTGTTCATTCCTTCTGGCTGTATTTCTGGATGTTGTGGCAATTGTATTCCTACTCATATTATTCTGTTACAATAGGTAAGACCCTTTTCTTTCCTTTTTTGGATTGTGATTCTGCCCAGTGCTATAAAAATTACTATGTGAGGTTTTGCTTTTAAGTGTTCAAAGAAACAGCATGCCATGGTTTCCATAAATTTGTTTTAAATTATATTATTTTCAGCTACAAGGAGGAATAGTCATTGGTATAGAATATATGATGAGATACATTTCAATCAACTGTGGAATATCCTCTTAATACATTTTTAAAACATGGCTTACACTGAATACACAATCAAACAATTGGGGGGATGCAGGCTTATACTGTCTTAATTTTTCTTTCTCAATTTGAGAATGACTACAGTAAACCCATGAGTGTCTTTAGCATGTCAGTGTAATTACATCAAATTAAAAAAAAATAACTCTTCTTATATTAGGAATGCTGGAGAGAGGTTTATGCCCTTGGTTTGTGTGAAGCCAGAAGAGTGACTTGCAAAGAACTGATCTCTGGGTTATGCAAAGGGGAAAGTTCCCTTCAGATTTATTTTGACTCTCTAATATGCACCAGTGTTAGGCCTGCTCATCAGGGCATAATAGGAAATTTTAAAGAAAGAAAAAATCGTAAACAGTTTAGCTCTTTTCTTGTCAGGTCACTTCACTGGGTCTTTGAAAAAAATAAAAAGGAGAAGCTGTTTGAAGGTTTGTCCTCCCTCATTAAAACAACACCAACCACATCACTGAACCCGTCTGTAGTCAGCCTGTCCGGTCCCACTGCTCCTCTGGGTGACCCAGTGAGCCACCAGGCTCCAGCAGGGCCATCCCACCCTCTCCCAGAAGCACATTGCTTCTCTCCATGGCTCTGACATGTCACAGGAAGAAAAGGTCCCCTGAAAAGAGCTCTCTCCATCCCCCAAAGACCTGTATTCCTTAATCTGATTTCTTCCTTTTAATTTCAGGGCAAATAAGTCTCTCAGAAGCCGACTTGTGCTCTCATCTCCCCTGCCGACTTCCTCTAACTTCCTGGGGGCCTTGTTTCACCAGTTACCAGGATGCGATGGCCGTGGGCATCTTTCCTTCTAGGAGATCTTTGCCTCCAACCCGCAGACATCAGAGGCTTCTCGGGCCGAGAGGACCAAGGCACACTTCCCTCCCCCTTGCTCCTGTCTCCATTTCCTGACCACTGGTCTCTGAAGGAAGAGATGCCCTTACCTCCTCCTTCCTGCGTCCCTAATTCCCTTATGCCACAGCCTTCCCACTGGCCACATCCGCCCACACCTTGACTGCAAAGGCCTCGTCTCTGCCTCTGCCCCAGCCCCTGCAGCTCCGTCCTCACTCTGCCCTTTGACTCCCCTGCTGCTCTCTGCTTTGCCTCCTCCCTTTCTGACTGCACTTTCCCTTTGTTCTTCTCCTGCTCCTTCACTTTCTGCCACCTGCTGAATGCAGGTGTTCTTGAAACCCCCGTTTGAGATTGTCTTGCTGTCTTCTCCATCCCCCCGCCCCAGCTCTGGCCTCCCCCCCACCCCGTGCTGCACCCCACATTCCCACATTCCCAGTGCCTGCTCAGCCACACTTCGCAGGGAGAACACCCAGGCCGCGTCCGTCATCCTTCCTCCTGGTCTCCTCTCCAGCTGTCACAGCCTGGACCTGACTTTTCCATTCCCGCCTCCATCACTGTGCGTACCCTCTGCAGTATCACTGCCAGTTCTCTGCTGGCCCCTTCACCCTCACAAAGGTCAGACTCATCTTCATGAAGTGTATCTTGCATCCCATCCCTGTCCTGCGCCCGAGTCCTCTTGACTCCTTCTCTTTTCTTGATAACGTAGAACAGTGCCTAACACGCAGCGCTCGGTAATTCCTGGTTATTTTCCTCCTCATCTTCCTTATCGTCATTTGTGGTCTCAAATCTTATTGTGCCACTTGCGGCCTTCTGTGATCTGGAGGGGCTTCGCACAGGCTTTGAACCTTCATCCTGCGGGTGCCGTGAGGGATTTTAGATGGAGGTGTGCTGTGTAAGTGTGGCAGCTCGTGAGGCCCACTCACACTTCTAACTCTGCCCCCTCCCCTCGCTGCTGCCGTTGAAATCCCACCTTTACTTGAGGGTGGATTTGCAATACCGTCTCCTTTAAGAAGAGTTTTGTTATCGGTCCAGCTGGTAACAGACATTCCCTCTTCGGAGTCTCCGTGCAGCTGCCTTGTAGGACACCCCCCGGGCTCCCTCCCGCTTGTTTTCCGCCCCACCCTGCCGGGCCTGTGCCTGACAGCTTCCAGCCCAGGCACCCTGCAGGCAATCTGCCAGTGGTTATGGCAACGTACATGTGTCTAGATGTTTTTGAGCATTTGCCTTGTTTTAATATTTCACAGCAGCTTTACTTGGGATCACTATTTTTAGTGATATTTTCATTATAAGATTTAGCCTTGGCAATATTTAGCCAAGTTCAATAAAATTTGTTTAACTAAAAGAAACAAGGCTTTGCTGGGTCAAATTAGAGATCTACCAAGTTGGAATAGGCAGAGAGAATACACTGCCTGATTCCTTCCTTTCTACCTGCTCTGATATTTTCTCTTTCTTTCTCTATCTTTTTTTTGGGGGGGCCAGGGCTGGGTTTGAACCCTCCACCTCCTCTGTCTTTCTTTCTTTCTTTTTCATTTCTTTTCTTTTTTTTTACTCGCCCTGGGTAGAGTGCTGTGGCATCACAGCTCACGGCAACCTCAAATTCTTGGGCTCAAGCCATCCTCTTGCCTCAGCCTCCCAAGAAGCTGGAACTACAAGTGCTCACCACAATGCCCAGCTACTTTTTTTAGAGACAAGGTCTAGCTCTTGATCAGGGTGTTCTCAAACTCCTGAGCTCAGGTAGTACCTGCCTTGGCCTCCCAGAGTACTGGGATTACAGGCGTAGACCACCACACCCAGCCTCTACCTGCTCTTTCTCATACCTTCTCCACATCATACTATTGTCTGTAAACTTTGGACCCGAAACTTTTCGAGGACATCGCCACATACCAGGATGGACCTACCCACCTTTACTTGACTTTTGAGGATGGATGTGAGAGTAATTTCTTTTAGTTATTTATTTCATTGTGTGCAGTACTTTGCCATTTCTTCCTCCACACACACACATACACACACACATGCATAGGCTATGAAACATGATTTGTAGGAGCCACAGTGAAATGCCAGCTTGTGCTCGTTTTCCCACTTTTCCTTCTATGGAAAGACATTTGCAGGATGGCATCTATTTGAGTTAAAATGCCCCATGTTTTAGTGTATTCTTTAAAAATCTGTGAAATAAAAACACAAGTGTTTGCATGAGAGGAAGATCACAGTTTGTTTGTACTGCAAGTGTTTTTCCAGGGTGATGTTGCTGGGAAGGAAGTGGTTTTCCCTCTGTCAGTAAGAAATGAACTTGGCCGTCCCGGGCAGAGACAGAGCAGGTGAGGGAGCACCTGAGAGACCCGTAGTGGTGGAGGAAGGACATGTCCGAGCCTTGGGAGAGCCCCCCCCCACCTTCCTCCTAAAAGGAGCCCCTGAGAACCGTATTCACCCAGCTGGCGGTAGGGTCACGCGCGTTGTGACTACAGAGTGTAAGGCAGTAGAGTACACGGGAATGTTCTGAAATGCCATCATGCATTATTTATACATCCTGGTACAAAAATATGTCGCAAATGAATTTAAATGAGAGAGATAATATTTCTTCTTTTCCCCCTGATGATAGATTCAGGCTGGATAAATTCCTTTATTTTATTTCAACCTGTCTGCTAAAATAGGCCAGCATGTTATAGAAATAAGCTTTTCTCTTTGAGGTGAATGAAATGGCTCATCTCAAGTAAGTTTTTCTTTGCATAAAAGACTTTTTAAATTGGCTTTTTAACTGTGTGTTACATTATCTGCTAATCAGCTTCGGGAATGTTGCAAGTTCTGTCATTTAAAGTCCGAAGGTGAGATGAAAAGAGGTATCAAGCTATAGGTAAATTATGAAAAAAAGATGAGTTATGGTATGTTTCTAAAGATTTACTACGTCCCTTTTATTGGTGTTTAGGGAGAATAATGTGGGAGAGACAGCACAGTCTGAGAATTATTTATCAGACGAGTGCTCATTAGTTTATACCATTTGCTGTTAAAGAATCAGGTAATAAAATGGTCTGCAGAAGAGAGTCAGAACATTACTGAGTGGCCGGCAGGTGCCAGGTGTGACTTAAAAACCTGTCTTGTTTGTCTGATTTAATCCAATCTCAGCAGGTTGGTACTATCACCACCTTATTTCACAGCAGACCAAACCAAGGAGCAGAGAGGGCAGGTACCTTTAATAAAAGCACAAACCTGGTGACAGAGAGTGGGTTTGAACACACACACATGTCAGGGCCTGAGGTTTTTGCTACTGTTGTTCCCTTGTTTTATTTTTTCTTTTAATTTCAGCATATTATAGGGGTACAGACGTTTGGTTCCATGGGTTGCTTTTGTCCTGCTGGAGTCAAAGTTCTCAGTGTGCCCGTCACTCAGATGATGTGACTTCACCCATTGCCTCTCAGTGAGTTTTGCTTCCCCTGTGCACGTGAGCACTGATCAGTTAGTTCCAGTGTCAAGGTGAGCACCTGTGTCTGTTTTTCCATCCTTGCGATACTTCACTTAGAAGAATGATCTCTAGTTTTATCCAGATTGTTGCAAAAAGTATTAATTCATTTTTTAATGGCTGGGTAGTACTCCATGGCATACAGATACCACATTTTATTAATCTGCTCATGAATTGTTGGGCACTTGGGCTGAATCCCCAGCTCTGTCACTGTGACTTGTGCTGTAAGGAACATTCTAGTGCAAGTGTCTTTTTGATAAAATTACCTTTTTCTTTTGGGTAAATATCTAGTAGTGGGATTGCTGGATCAAATGGTAGGTCTACTTTTAGCTCTTTGCGGAGTCAGTTTTCCACAAAGGTTGTACTAGTTTTCAGCCCCACCAACAGTCTATTATGCTATGTGCCTCCCCATCCCATGTGGGCATGGCCAAAATACATTGCCTCAAGGCACACAGAATCTATAACTTCCATTTACTGATTACAGACAACTCTCAGTGACCTTAAATTGAAACTTTTCTTTTATGGCTGTGATTTAATAGGAGTTGAATTTTTTCAACAGGAGGGCCAAAGATACCTGGCTGAGAAGACATCTGTTCATAGTCTTAACTGTGTTAGTGGTAGCAACATTGCAGCTGATAGATAGATAGATGAAAGGGTGGATGAATAGATAAATAGATGGTGAGATAGATAGATGACTGGCTAGATGGATGGATAAACAGAAAGATGAAAAAGGAGGAAGGGGACCAGACATGGTGGCTCACACCTGTAATCCTAGCCCTCTGGGGGCCCAAGCACGTGGATTGTTGAGCTCAGGAGTTCAAGACCAGCCTGAGCAAGAGCAACATTCTGTCTCTACTAAAAATAGAAAAATTAGCCAGATGTTGTGGCAGGCACCTGTAGTCCCAGCAACTGGGGAAGCTGAGGCAGGAAAATTGTTGAATCCAGGAGTTTGAGGTTGCTGTGAGCTATGCTGATTGCATTCAAGACACTTTAGCTTGGTGAAATAGAGTGAAACACTGGCTAAAATAAATAAATGAGGGAGGAAGAAAGGAAGGAAAGAAAATGGTCAGACAGAAAGATAAATAGTTGGACAAGAGAAAGACAGAAAGGTGATTGTTAGCTAGACAGAAATAAGATGAAAGAAAAAAGGAAGGAAAGAAGAAAGGAGGGGAGGAGGATGATAGGTCAGTAGACAGATGGTGAGCAGCTAAATAAAGAACAGTTCTTATGTGGAATGATACTGGCTGTTAAAGTTTATCTTTTAAGCTTTGTGTTTGTTAGGCTTTCACCTGGCCAATGCAGACAGAAGCCATGGCACTGGGGAGATTTATGTCTTTATACTACTGGTACTTTTATTGGAATGCGCAGGTTCCTCTAAGGCTGGCAACACATGCATACAGGAGCTAGCTTTCAATTTATGTTACATTTTTCCTGAATAACAACAGACAAGCAGACCAAACCCTATTTTTCCATTAAAATTCCATTATTTATTTACTTGAAAAAAATCTTATCCTCCATGTAATAAAATCATGATGAAGACTAAAATCCCATCCTTGGGACCCTGGGATGAAACCCACCTGGTCGTGGTGTATAATTTGACATGTTGTTGGATTGTGTTTGTTAGGATTTTATTGAATATTTTTGCATCAATATTCATTAGTGATATTGTTCTATAATTTTTTCTTGTTGGGTTTTTTCCTGGTTTGGGGATCAAGGTAATGTTTGCTTCATAGAATGTGTTGGGTAGTGTTCCTTCTTTTTCTATATTTTGGATGAGGTTTAATATAAGTACTAGTTCTCCTTTAAAGGTTTGGTAGAATTCTGACGTGAAGCCATCTGCTCCCGGGCTTTTCTTTTTAGGGAGATTTTTTATAGTTGATGCTATTTCAGAACTTGATATAGGCCTGTTCCACGTTTCCACTACATTCTGGCTAAGTCTTGGTAGGTGGCGTGCTTCCAAGAATTGGTCAGTTTCCTTGAGATTTTCATATTTCTGAAAGTACAGTTCTTGTAATATTCGTTAAGGATTTTTTGAATTTCTGAGGGGTTTGTTGTTATTTTGTCTTTACCATTTCTGATTGATGAAATTAGAGATTTTACTCTTTTTTTCCTGATTAGGTTAGCCAAGGGTTTATCTATTTTATTTACCTTTTATAAAAACCAACTTTTTGATTTATTGATCTGTTGTATAATTCTTTTGTTTTCAATTTCATTTACTTCTGCTTTAATGTTGGTTATTTCTTTTCTTCTGCTGGGTTTGGGGTTGGAATGTTCTTCCTTCTCCAGTTGCTTAAGATGTCCCATTAAGTTGTTAACTTCCCCTCTTTCTGTTTTCTTGAGGAAGGCTTGCAATGCTATAAATTTCCCTCTTAGGACTGCCTTTGCAGTATACCAGAGGTTCTGATAATTCATGTCTTCATTGTCATTTAGTTCCAAAAATGTGGTAATTTCCTTCTTAATCTCGTCTATGACCCATCTGTCCTTCAGCATAAGGTTATTTAATTTCCATGTTTTTGTATGACTATGCAGATTCCTGTTGTTATTGAGTTCAACTTTTATTCCTTGATGGTCGGAGAAGATGCAAGGAATAATTTCTATTCTTTTAAATTTACTGAGTTTAGAACTGTGACCTAAGATGTGATTGATTTTGGAGTATGTTCCATGGGGTGATGAGAAGAATGTGTGTTCAATTTTATTAGGATGAAATGTTTTGTAGATATCTGTTAAATCCAGTTGTTGAATGGTTAAGTTTAAATCTAAAATTTCTTTGCTTAGCTTCTTTTTGGAGGATCTATCCAACACTGCTAAAGGAGCGTTAAAATCAACTACTATGGAGCTGTAGGAAATCAAGTTACTCATGTCTATTAGAGTTTTTCTTATAAATTGAGGTGCATTCTGGTTGGGTGCATAAATATTAATAATTGAAATCTCATCATATTGAGTATTACCTTATACAAATATGAAATGTCTGTCTTTATCCTTCTTTACTTTGGTTGGTTTAAAGCCTATTGTATCTGAAAATAAGATTGCAACACGTGCTTTTTTCTTTTTTTCCATTTGCCTGGAATAGATGACCATCCCTTCACCTTCAGTCTAAATTTATCTTTTAAGGTAACATGAGATTCTTGTATTCAGCAGATATCTGGCCTGAGTTTTTGTATCCAGTCAGCCAACCTATGCCTCTTTAGAGGACAATTAAAACCATTCACATTAATTGAAAACAATGATAAATCTTTAGAAAGTCCAGTGGACATTTTAATCCTTTCATCACTGTGGAAGATGAAATTTGATAAAAAGTTTCTGGGTGAGTTTACTTTTGTGGTGGAGGATTACGCTGGTCATTATGGAGGATAGGTCTGAGAATATCCTGGAGAGCTGGTTTAGTTATCAAATGTCTTCAACATGTGGATGTCATTAAAGTATTTAATTTCTCCATCATAAATGAAACTCAGTTTAGCTG
>CAUYRH010088597.1:0-11073 GCA_963574655.1 Perodicticus potto
TGAAGGAGGAGGGTGGAGGTGGCAGGAGCGTGTCCTGGGGCAGCAGCGCAGTGTCCGGCTCAGGTTGGCTTCTGCATCTAGCAGGTGTGTGGTTGTGACTCAGGCTCTCAGGCTGCTTGGGCACTTCTGGGGCGGCAGCCCGTCCCTGAACCTGCTCACTCACCTTCTAAGCCTGTGTTACTCATGGGTAAAGAGGTGAAGAGAAAAGTGTGCAGCTCCCCGGGTCACTGGGTTGTTGAGAGATTTGGATCGGGCTGTCGCTTGTGCTAACTGCACATCAAGCGTTGGCTACAATTAAAATGAACATACTTGTTCCCATTTTATAGGGCTCTTCCCCCAAGGGAGTCAGCAGATTTGGAGCATGTGGCAGGTCTCAGAATCCTGACACTTCTTGCCCAGCTCACATCCACAATGGGCACCAGAGAGAACACTGCTCCAGAACGTCAGAAACGTGTGGGCCGAACCCTGGGGCTGACGTAGGTGCTGACACTGGCAGGCGTGGATTTTCCAGGGGTGGGCTGAAGAGCCCAGATGGGCAGAGTCTGAGCACCGTTTGCTAAAGGGAGAATGGTGCCAATTTAAATGCTCCACGGTGTCGAAGAAGTGACTGCTGTAGATGCCACAATCTCTGGTCTCTGCTCCGGCTCCAGGTCCAGCAGTGCTGGGAACTGTCAGCCTGGTCTTGTTTGCTTCGCTTCTTTAAACAGCACGTGGCTTTTGGTCACTCCCTGAGGACTGTTTCAATAGGATTTCAGTGTGGTTTATAAAGGAGACCACATTATGTTTGGCTTGAAGGGTCCATGACCTTCAGGTGCCAGTTTTCAGATGGTTTGAGGAAAGATTTGGTAGCCCAGACTTCTTCTAGGCCTGGGAGACTCCGGGGGCTGAGCCGCAGAGCCAGGTATGGTGGGGGTGGCCTGACTGGTCACGCTCTAGTCTAGGTTTTCCTAAATCTCTGCCTTCTTGTTCCTGATAAGATATATTAGTTGTAGATGCTGTTACTGCAACAGGCAGGATGCCGGGCAGTCCCAAGACACACTCCTGGCACCGAGCAGCTTCTGGTCCCACTGGGAGATTTAATGTGTACTTGGCTCAGGCAAAACCTTCTGAGGGACAAAGCAAATATTTGTGTGTATGTGTGTGCTTGCTAAAGAAAACAAGAAAGAACACCTCGGTTCCTTCCTTCCCCACATGGGAGTCTCCCAGGGGTCCTCTGGCCCTTACCGTGGGTGCCCAACCTCCCAGCCACCATCTGCATTCCATGTCTGCATTTTATTCAGTGTCTCCTGTTATAAACTCTTTATTTTTTAAAGGCAGCTATCTTATAAGTACATTTGTCTAAAGGTGGTTTTGAATAAACATGAATCACGCTAAGCAGAATATTTACTGGTTTAACAGTGTTGTGGGTGAGACTTACATAGGACTTTCACTTCAACTCACTCCAGAAGGTGAATACAAATAAACAAACATCTTACTCACTGATTAATTTATATCCTTCTAATCTGAAAGCACTTAAGCAGTTCTACATAAAATTGAGATTTGGCAACGAAGTAACAGGGATTCCGAGCCTGTCCTCCTGTGACTGATGGAGACAGCACGCAGCCTGTGAAAAACAGTGCACAGCAGCATGTCCTGACGCAGTGGCCCCGAATTCTGGGAGCCATTGTCAGCCACAGTCAGTTAAGGGTCAGCTTCCCAAAGCTCAGCACAAGTGGGTGACCGGGGTCTGAGAGCAGTGAGGATGGGCTGCAGGAATGACACACATTTAGGCTGCAATCAGCGTTTTCCTAAATCTCTGCCTTCTTGTTCCTGATAAGATGCGTTGGTTGTAGACGCTGTTACTGGGACAGTTACATGACCAACTGGTCACATGTGTACCAATTACATCTTTGGACAGGTTCTATATTTACTCTACCAGACAACAGGTCAGGAACTAGGTGGCACGCAGGTGTTCATGGCAGAGTCTCTCCCCACGAAAGTGGGGGAACTTGCTCCCAACTCTGCTGGAAGGGCAGACGGACAGGCTGCTGCTGACACGTCCCAGTCACTGTGATTCCGATGGCAGGGTCTAGCAGGTCCCACTGTCACTGCTGCCTGGCAGAACCACCACTCACAACCAGGAGGCGAGAGAGCTGGAGACAGAGTCCACTGCTAGTGCCGCCTTTGGGGTACGTGTCCTCGCCCACAGCAGCAGCGGTGGCAGGGACGTGGCTCCCCTCCCCGTGCAGGCCCAGCCAGCTGGATCCAGACCTCTGAGATGCAAGGGAGACAAGGAAATGGCTTTGTTTTTGTTTTTCCTTTATCTTTCCAACACAGGAAGTAGAAATGAAGGATCTAACATTTAGTAATTTTAAAGCTGATGTGTTGAGAATGGACCCAAGAGTATGTTAATCATGTCTGAAAGAGACAGAGAAAGTCTGAGTAAGATCCTCAGTGTGAAGTTGGTGGGGTCCGTCACACATTCACAAAGAGACAGAGAAAGTCTGAGTAAGATCCTCAGTGTGAAGTCGGTGGGGTCCGTCACACATTCACATGGCTCTCGAAGCCGGGGCCTCCCTAGGAGCTCGGTGATCTGTGTCTGTCACTGATGTCATTATGGTTTCTGTGGTCAGTGCGTCCCTAGCCTGGACCTGGGTCCTGCTGTTGTGAGATGGTTGAAATCCTGTGTCCTCCTCACCTGGTCACAGCACCAGGGCAGGGGCAGTAATTCACTTAATAGAATTACACATTTGTATACCTTGCTTCTTCCTATCAATAACATTGCATGGCTTTTAAGAAACAAATGCATATTTTGCAGTACTTTAAACTCGTTCGAAGATCATGGTATGGCATGCAGTTGTGCTGAGGAACATTTGATGGGGATTTTCTATATGAAAAATTCCTATCCCCTGCCTTCACCAGACTTGGAATCCTTTATGAAGTCTCCTCATTCAGTCTGATCCCAGATTAAGAGAAATCTGGGAAGGGCCACTGTGATGCCTTCATTTAAAACTGCTTCTTACAAACAAGATGTGCGAAGCCTCCTTGCTAAAACTCAGGAGCAGCCTCCTGTGGCCTGTGGACCCTGGAGAGGCCAGTCGTGTGACTGTGTTTGCACAGAGCGTGCTCTGCTGGTCACTGAGCAGGGACAGGTGTATCCTGCCCTGCCCAGGAAGATCCCCTGTCTCCTGCTTATCTGTACACGTACCTGGCCAGTTTCTGGCGTGGCAAGGACTATGAGACTCACTTCAGGTGTTTGGGCCGAAGACTTCAGTACCAAGAGAAGTAATACTCTTTTTTTTTAATTTTTACTTTAAAAAAAAATAGAGACAGAGTCTCTCTGTGTCACTCTCGGTAGAGTGCCGTGTCATCACAGCTCACAGAAACCTCAAACTATTGGGCTTAAGCGATTCTCTTGCCTCAGCCTCCCAAGTAGCTGGGACTACAGGCGCCTGCCACGGTGTCCGGCTATTTTTTGGTTGCAGTTATAATTGTTGTTTATCAGGCCCAGGCTGGGCTCGAACCTGCCAGCTTCAGTGTATGTGGCCGGCGCCCTACTCGCAGAGTGATACTCTCTTTGAATGATATCATTAAGCATTTTTTGACAAAAATAGAAACTCTGAATATAAATCCCTGTGACCTTGTGTTCCCCACGGAGAACCTGCTGGTTGTACCAGCTGAGGGGACGCATGGTGAGCAGCACTGTGTCAGGACCTTTATTTGGAAAGGAGCACGGGGGAGTTCAACTCTAAGCAAACCTGTGTTTACTTTTCTGGTGATGGGGCAGTAAAATAGCTCCAGTCTGCTGTGGTCATTGTCTCATTTTGGGGTGGGGCTGGAAACTTGGGATAGGGGCAGGAATTCCAGGCGTGGCGCTGCAGGAAGCCCTTCTGGAGGTGGTGGCGGCACGTTCCAGGGAGGGCAAGCAGAGCACGGAGGACGCACTCAGGGAGCAAAGTGCCCAGGGGACACAGCCGCTGGGCTTCCCCTGGAGGGAGGATCAGGACGTTTCAGTGCCCAGCTCCTCAGGGACGCGCAGGAGGAGGGTGGGGCTGACACCTACAGGTTGGACATGGTCTCCCCTGAGGACAGCTGTGGGGCCTGCGGCCTGCACCTTCTCGTCACTGTGTGTGACTCACACGAGGGAGAGATCCCGGGGTTCAGACATGGCCAGAGCGCGTGGTGATGTGAGGAGGAAACAGACTTTTTTTAAAGGAATAAAATGATTCTCGTATGTCTTAGCTCGTAAGTACCTACTTTGTGTAGACTTGGCTTCATCTACAAATTTAGGTGGAAAGAATGACCAAACTTTAATCAAACAGACCATGGGATTCTAAGGGCTTGTTCTATCATCCTGGAAATGTTTCAGAGGTTGACCTTTTCAGTGCGGAGCATTGTCTGTTAGATTAAGCTATAGATTCAGGTCTCATTTACCAAACTGCCACCTGAGCCCACCGCTCTTGGCTCTGGGTGGCTTGTCCAGCAATTAGGAACAACATGAAAACACGTCACTCCCAGAATGTAGCCGGGCTCCTGCCCCGGCGGAGGCCTGCCAACCGCCCCTGCACGGGTGAGCGGAGAAGACTCTCGGAGGCAGAAACTTTCTAAGGACATTTACTGAAACATAATGGTTGGCCCTATTTTTGTGGTACATGTGATATTTTGATAGCTATATACCACGTGTCATGATCGAATCAGGCACCCACCACCTCAATCTAAGCCTTTTCCTCGGGTCGGGAGGCTGAGACATCCCTCCTGGCTGGCTTGTCGCGCACAGCTCTGGCGGCCGCCGTTCCCCACCGCTCTGCGGAACCCTGAGCTCATTCCTTCTAACTGTAGCTTAACTTAATCCTTTCACTGAAAATTAATTAAAATTGGAAATTGTTCTTAAAATTCAGAAATTCTGGCCAATATTCGGAATGAGTTTGATCCCACTGTGACTGACGGAGTCCGTCCATGTTCATGGGCCCGTCTGCTCAGAAAGCATTTTCTCAGAGTGGCTTCAACTTTCATCCTTCATTTCTGTTTCAAAGTTGTAGAAACTAAAAAATAAGAAATTACAGAGATTGCAGACTTGGCCTAGTTCCCTGTCCTTTGGGAGTCCTGATGTCGTTTCTAGAAGCTGGGGCGCAGCCCGTCATAGCCTGGGTGACACACAGGAGCCCCGACTCCCCTGGTGTTTCTCTCGGGAACGGCAGGTGTGGGCTTTCTTGGTAGCCTCCTTCTTTTTAGGGAGGGGTGTGAGGCAGAGCCTTGTTTTGTGTTTAGGGTTCTGAAGAGGCTGTTGTCCCCACACCCAGGTGATTAAGCCAGAGAGAGACTCACTGGATACTCACTGGCTGGCTTCGTTAGTGCCCTTGTCACCGTCACACCGTGCCCTTCTGCCACTTCTTCACAGACCTCCATCTGCACATAGTGCTGTGGGGTTATGTGTCTGGGCACCAGGGTCTCCCTGGGAGGCCACTCACTCCTGCCAGGGCTTGCTGGGGTGGGCAGATCTGACCAGGTCAGTTGTGAGACCAGGGAGGAGAGAAGCTGGGGAGAGGCGATGAAGTGGGTTCCTGAGGCCAGGAGCTTCCACGGATGCTGAGGGTGCCAGGCAGGCCATGGGGCAGCACCTGCAGAGTCCCCCCCCGGACGTGCTCCGTACAAGTGTCCCCAGCCCACTGCGGTCAGCACGGACAACAGCAGAGCCCACCCTGCCCTGGACACTGCAGGGTGCTCAGGGAAGTGCTTCTTTACTCTTTATATTTTAACATTTTAATAAAATGTAACCTTATTTGAAATCAAATCAAGGTCATTGGAACTACAAAATACAATGTATTAGTGCGGTATGAAGGGGAAACTTATTTTTTATGATGACAATAAATAGACTTTTAGACATTGATCGTTTTTAAGCAGATAATCTATCTTGTTGTTAAGACATATTCTTTCTCAGATTGCTCATAAAAGACGCAAAAGGGGCAGTACTGTGGCACTAACTATTCAAAGTAAGTGAACTAGGAGTTTGAAAAGTAAAGTTTCTCCGTTGGACTAAAAGCATTCCTTAAACTGCACGTGTAGGGGAGAAAAAAAAACAAAACGCAAGCGTCTGCCTGAACATCTGGACATAGTTCAGTTTTCTCTGGGCTGTTTGTTTTGTGCATATTTGGTGCCATCACCAGGCCTGGAGCAACCTGCCAGCTCTGTCTTCCCAGCGGGCAAGGCAGCCATGAGGCTGTGGGATGGGGCCGCGGCTGCTGTCTGGACCCCACGGGCCTGGGTGTTTCCAGGCAGAGCCCACCCTGTACTTGGCCAGCCCGTGCCCAGGTTATATAGTCTGAGAATCACAGGAAGCCTCTGTCCGTGAGCACCTGTCTGACGCAGCAGACGAGGCACAGATTCTGCAGCACCCCCATATCAGCAGGGCAGCAGTGTCGCGCTCCACGGCCCAGTCACCAGCCCTATGTGACGTCAGTGATGGCACCATTGTGTGGCACCTGTGTATGTGGTGGCTTCACTCCTGCAGGGAGGTGGCGAAACCTCAGCAAAAAGCAGAAATGGTCTCAGAGCAGCCTTCCCTGCTCAGCCCATTAGCAGAGAGCCAGGCAGTGAGGAAGTTGGAAAGCTCTTCACAGATTCACAACCAGGGAGAGAGGCCGTGAGTACCAGACCACACCGGCCAGCACAGACCCGTCCGTTGTGATGTTCAGACGCCTTGCATGTGTGTGGTCAGTCTCATTCTGACCGGACCCTGGCCCCTGTGGGCTTGTAGTCCTGTTTCCCCGTTGCCTGCTCTGAATAAAAGCTGCTCTCCCTCCTCCCCTACACGGCTGGTCCCTTTTCATGAATGAGTCAGGGCCGAGGGTGGCACCGGAACAATGTAGGTGACCCAGAACACGAGGTGAAGACCACTCCCGAGGGCTGCAAGGGGTCGAGTGTTTGAGGATACACAGTGGAAGTTATTCTTTCTCAGTAGCCTCTAACACATTCTATCTGAACGTTTCATGGTGGTTTGGAAATGTTCTGTAAATGTTGCTCAGGAGAAGGGCCTGGCAGGAGTAGTTGTTTTGTCCTGCTGAGGGACAGTGGGCATGAGAAGGAGTTCTGCAATTCAGAAAAGCCTTGGAAGGACACTGGGAAAATCCTAGCAGTTGGGACGAGTATTCATTGGAGAAAAATCCTCTTTAACACAATTGAACATCTGTCCTCAAATACATACCCTTCTGCAGACGGGGTGACATTGGCCTTGGGTGTCTCCTCCAGTGCCTGCACTGTGCCAACCTTGCCAGGGCTCCCAGCCTCCTTGCACCACCATAAACTCTCCATGGCTCTTCACCCAAACACGGTATTTGAGGGCAAAAATCGTGCATTTCGCTAAGTATATTGTTAATAAATTGTTACCAAGTAAGTGTTTGAATAACATCATGTCCTTGAGAAATGCAGGAAGACTCCAGAAATATACACACGGGTCTCCAAGGTAAATATTCACAGTTAACTTATTAGCTGTGATGAATTGCTAACGCACACCCTGGGCTTGGAGGACCCACCCCAGAGAGAAAGTCACAGGCAAAGAATTCCTGGAATGTGTAGAGAGGAGACCCCAGGGTTCCAGCCTTGCTCCGGGTGGTGAATGGGAGGGGCTGACGGCATCAGGCTCGTCCACACATCCACCCAGGGCCTGGACTTGCTTGGTCATCTCTTCCCTGCAGTGACTTCCCAACTCCTTTAGGGCACGGACGTTCAGTCACGTCCTGGTTTTTATCCAGGTATTGTTGAAAGTCTGCTCATCAAGGCATAATCTAAAGCCTATTAATGTCTTTATTTAGAATAAGAAAAAAATAAAAATCTGAACAGAAAAAATATGAAGATAAGAAAAGATAAAGTTAATACACAAGAAGGGTGATTTTCTTTTATCTTAAGATAAGAACAGTCTTGTGTTTTTTTCTTTAGTGCCTTTTTAAAAGTATGAACAGGCATGAGAAAATTTCAACTGATTTGCTTTTAACCATCATTGGGTGGGACCTTTTTTTCCTATTTCACAGCACTTAAAAATCATATCTGTCATTATGTCCTACCCCTAAGGAGGTCACAAGCCTTGAGTGCAATGCAATCTTAATTTTCCCCTAACCAAATCCACACGTGACTCGGGCCTCAATTTCTCCTTCTCTCAATATTGACATGAGTATTGGTTCTGCCAGATTGTCGTCAGGCTGGTGTTGGAGACGTGTACACAACCCCACATGTACAGCTTTGCACATAGAGGGTGCTGCAGTGTGTCACAGCTGGGGGCGTGCCTTGAAGAGCACCTGAGGAAAATCCATGCTTGGAGCAAAACTCAGAAGCTCAACGTTTGATAAACAAGAATGTACTAGGTAGAAAAAGCTGTACATTTTGGCTGAGTGTAGGAAATGGGAGATTGTAATATTTTTTATCTGGTGGTAATATCACGATTTGGAGTAGACTTTTCAAATTCAACAAATGATATTAACCCAAAAGTTGGAAGTATGTGCTGACACGTGTTTGTGGGGTTTGGGGTGTATAAGGGTGTCTCCAGAACGGACAAGCAGAGGTGTTTGGGGGCAGCCATAAGCATTTTCCTTCGTTTGTCTACTAGATTGTTGTCTTTTAAAGTGTAAGAATGAGTACGGATGAAATTTTATTTGTAGTCACTTTTCTAAATGATCAGCCTAATGAACATGTTTTTATCTGGTGCGTCCTTTCCCGGCCACACGAGAAGAGCTTCCTACCAGGGGACACACACACTCTCGTCTGGCACAAAGGGGGCGTCTTCCTGCCATCAGTGAGGTTCAAGGTCAAAACTCTACTCAGCACTTTCTCCACGCACTCAGCAATGCACAAAGAAAGAACAGATCAAGTATTTTCCATTTAGTTCCCACTTTCAAATAAAGATAACGTAGAAAGAAAGTTACAAGCTACTTAGCTGCTTTTATATATGAAATAGTTTAGATTAAATAAATGGACTTAAAATCCTGGTGCCTAAGATTCATCTTAGAGTTAAAAGATTTAAGATCCTTTAGTCTTTAGGCAAGATTCAACCTGTGGCAGAGAGACAGTTATCTGCACGTTTCTTAAGAGTTAACAACAAACAGGTTATTTCATTTCTCTCAATCCTTATAGGCAACCAAAGATCTCATTTTATTGTTCATTTTTAACTCTAAAAATATATTCATATTACCTTGTGGAAAACAACGTGCCAAAAAAACATCCTACAGATATCGGCCTAGGCAAAGAATTCATGAAGACAACCCCAAAAGCAATCTCAGTAACAACAAAAAAAGATAAATGGGACCTGATTAAATTAAGAAGCTTCTGCACAGCCCAGGGCACAATTAAAAGGACAAATAGACAACCCACAGAATGGGATGAAATATTCACATGACGTACATCCAATAAACGGTCGATAATCAGAAGCTACAAAGAACTTGGGCAAACCAGCAAGAAACAACCAAGCAACCCCACTAAAAAGCGGGTGGATTCTGTTATGTGGGCTAATCTTACAGGAGTTAGGTGATATCTCAAAGTAGTTTTGATTTGCATTTATCTGATGATTAAGGATGGTGAGCATTTTTTCATGTGTCTGTAGGCTGTGCGCCTGTCTTCTTTGGAGAAGTTTCTCTTCAAGTCCTTTGCCCACCCTGAGACAGGATCACTTGTTCTTTCCTTGCTAATACATTGGCGTTCTCTGTGTATTCTGGTTATCAAACCTCTGTCAGAGGCATAACTTGCAAATGTTTTCTCACATTGTGAGGGCTGTCTGCTTGCTATACTTACAATGTTCTTACCTGTGCAGAAGCTTTTAGTTTGATCCGGTCCCAGTAGTGTATTTTTGATACTGTTTCAATTGCCTGGGGAGTCCTCCTCATAAAATATTCAGCCAGGTCAATTCCGTCAATAGTTTCCCCTGCACTTATGTCTAATATTTTGATAGTTTCACGTCTTAACTTTAAATCTTTAATCCAGTCAGAGTCAAGGCCCAGCGGGGTGCCAATTGGGGCCGCGCAGGGGTCCCGGTGGTCTGGAGTTCCTGGCCACTGTGGGCGGTGGGCCTGGGGCAGGGATCAGAGCCAGGCGAGGGTCCTGGTGGGCAGTAGGCTGAGGCCGGGCGGGGCACAGATCACCCTGGGAGGGGGTCCCCGTGGACTTCCTGGCTGCTGCTGGCAGCAGGTCAAGGCCTGGCGGGGTCCCAATTGGGGCTACGCAGGGATCCTGGCGGAGTGGAGTTCCTGGCAGCTGTGGGTGGAGGGCCTGGACTACAGATGGGCAGGGGTCTCGGTGGGCGACGGGCTGAGGCCTGGCAGGGCACAGATCAGCACCACGGGAGAGTCCCTGTGGACTTCCTAGCTGTTGCAGGCAGCGGGCTAAGGCCTGGCAGGGTGCAAATCAGGGGGTGTGGAAGTCCCGGTGGAGTTCCTGGCCACTGCAGGTGGCAGGCTGAGGCCCAGTGGGGCACAGATCAGAGCCGTGTGGGGGTCCCAGCAGCATCCCTGGCCTGGGGGCTGGCTGGGGCTTGGTGGGGCCCCAAGTCTCTTACCTGGTGGCTGCCTGATCTGGCAGATAGGAATAGTGGGCACTGCTAAATTCCTCCTCCCTCAGTTTCAGCAGAGGTCAGGCTTCTGTCGTGTCAGGTAAAGGCAGCAGAGTGTCTTGGAAGTTCAGAATGGCGGAAAAATTTAGTTCAGTTTTTCTAACTGAAGCTTGGTTTCTGAACCTTGCAGCTTGCCTCAGAGGTGACCTGCGGCTATCACTTCTCTCTCTCTTGGCTGGACTCTCAGTCTTGAGTTCAATTGGGCAGTTTCTGAAGTTTATCTTTCCTTTTGGACAGGAGCCTCTCCTTATTCTTGTTTTTAAATCCACAAAGTGAAAATCAAGAAAGTCAGGATCATAAAAACATTTAAAAATTTTCATGCTATATTTAAAAAAGGTAGTAAAAGGTAACTCCTCTTCCACAAGCAAATCGTACAAAAATATATGCTGGCTAGGGCACACGTACACACACATTTACTAAGTGACCTTATTTTTCCGCACTAAGAAGTGAAAAAGAATGATAATCACTCATGAAAGAATAAGTAGGAAAAATACATCTAATAGTAT
>CAUYRH010088603.1:0-11513 GCA_963574655.1 Perodicticus potto
GAAGTACCTATTGCTAGGTAAGAACTTACTATTGCAATTTTCACTGGGATCTGTTTCTGGAGATTTATTTCATTCTTTACCTTTTGGAACACATTTCTTGACTGTTTGCATTGTTTTCTACAAAGTAGTAAAAAAACAGCTTCCTGTATGTAACATGTTCCCCTTAATTGTTTTCTGGTGAGACTCATGAATGTGGAGACCCTTCAGCTCTCAGAGGTAGATGGTTAAAAAGGGAGTCCCTTAGGCGAATATTACGGAAGTTCAGGCACTTCATGCATGGGCAAATTCGTTCCAGTATGAACTGGTAAATTAGAGTTATCACTGAACTAGTGAAGGGCTCTTAGGAAATGCCAAGCCCCAATTCAGCCTGCCTGAGGGCTATAGTTTGTCTTCCTCCACAGTCCCACGGTGCAAGTTAGTTAGGAGACAGGTTGATAAGCATCCACTGAAAGCGTATGCAGGGAAAATCCTGAAGGAGAAACTCAAAGCAGTGTGTTTTAGTTCCTAATCTGCACTACTGCTGGGGAGAGCACAGGCGCTGGAAGTGCTGTGTGTCTACCTAAAACCCAGTCTTGAGCTCTTGTTCAGATTCCTGAAGGTCCATTTTTTATTAGGCCAATGAACCCCATGGTGCAAGATACTTAGAAGCTCAATTATCAGCAAAAATATTGGGTGGAATTTGCTGCCTAACCCGGCCCGAAGAGAAAGTGGGATATTTGTGTTTTAGCTCCTGATCTGCTCTGAAATTAGAGGAATAAAGATTATGATTGTGCACCATATTAAATGGCCACTTGGTTCTTTAGTCTAAGCAGGGTGTCTGCCCTGTAGCTCATGAGATGTGTGCTGGTTTTGTGAGGACTTTTTTTGCTTATTTGTGTTCTTGGATATGATCTAAGTGATATAGTTTGTGTTATATCAGAAGTACATGCATGGGTCTTTATTTTTTGTTGGTCAGTTTTCATTTGTGTTTGCATATTTAACATGTGGCCCAAGATATCTCTTATTCTTTCAGTGTGAATGAGAAAAGAATAAACAAAGGTTGGACATCCCTGGAAGGAGGT
This sequence comes from Perodicticus potto, assembly GCA_963574655.1. Classification (NCBI taxonomy): domain Eukaryota; kingdom Metazoa; phylum Chordata; class Mammalia; order Primates; family Lorisidae; genus Perodicticus; species Perodicticus potto. The sequence continues at coordinate 1,062 of CAUYRH010088603.1, forward strand.
TTGTGTATGCCTGACTCCTTCAACTCCTGGAGCCACACTCTGAGGAACATGAGGATGTTTTATGTGTGGGTAACTGGGAGTTGGAGATTCCTTCCTAATTGCATGGTGCAATGCCAGGAGGTGGTACTTGTACCTGAGTATATGCCAGCTTTTCTTAGTCAAGTCAGGTATTTTTTCAGATGCTCAGTGTGTTAAAGACTCTCAATTGGTTTCTGATTTTTTCTTAGAATTAATTGAGGTCTAGATATTTAGTTGGCACATCTATAGGTGGCAGGAGGGTTAGAAGCTTTATATTCCATTATGTTGCTGATGTCACTCTCCAAGATTATTTTATTAAATTCTCAGCTCTATTGAACTATGGCTGATTCACCTTTTACAGTATGTTATTTTCTTAATATAGAATTTCATAAATATATATGCCCTTGATCAGTTTAAAATATGTTGTATAGCGTCCCTTAAAGTAGATTGTCTTCACGTACTTTCATAGTGGCTAAAGCCCTATACCTGGGCCTTAACTAAAGAAAGAGCTTCTTTTTTTTTTTTTTGCAGGTTTCTGCTGTTGTCGGATTTGAACCCGCCACCTCCGGTATGTAGGGCTGGCTCTCTACTCCTTTGAGCCATAGGCGCTGCCCAAGAAAGATCTTCTATTTCTCTGAAGCTTTACTTTCTTAAGTGACATGGCCCTAACCAGCAATTTGGTTGTCAAAATCTAAGGCATTAAGTACTTTTGTAAAGTCATCTTTAATGTTGCTACTTAAAGAAATACTTAATTATGTAATATTTTTTTGCCAAAAAATGACTCATCGGATTTTTCCTATGAATTTCATTTTAATACAAAAATTATGAACCTTAGAGTTTCAATTTATTTCCACACAAGTGGTACATATTATGTAAAATATAATGAGATGTTAAAGACTCCATTTCTTTCATCTCTTTAATCATCAAAGTATTTTCACAACTACATGGAGCATTAAAGTTTGTTAAAGGTAAAATCATGACTGTCATGAAAATATAAAATGACTACATGCAAAGATTTTATTAAACTCATAAATTAATAACAGAACCAGTAAGGTGTTAAAAAACCATTTCGAATGAGACTCTGAAGCTGAGAAACATACAGAGAATATAAAAAATGCTGAAATAAATGTATTATGGATGAGATGGTTTGCATCATCACCTAACAAAATTGATTTGCATCATTATAGATAATCACTCATATACATTTAACAATTTTTTTTTAATTTGAAGACTTGCAAAATTACTTAATGACATTAAAAATATAGACCTTATTGAATCAGATAACAAAGTATGGACTAGGCAACATGTAGCAGTCAATTTCAAAGACTTTTGTAATTTTTCTTAAAAAATTAGATGCAAGATGATGTGAGAAAGTTAAAGGACATTAGTTTGATTATGAGCTGTCACAGTTATTTACATGTTCCACAGAGGAAAAGAGGGGAAATTTCAATAACATGAAGTCACCACAATGTACAGGTTCATTGCCAATCTGTTGGAATATTCTATCATGATATTTTTGATTTTCCTAATAATTTTTCGGCTAAGTAATTTTTGTAGTTAAATTTTGTCCCCTCCAAAAATGTGCTGAAGTTCTACTCCTGGTACCTCTGCTTGCTTTCTCATTGGGAAATAAGGTCTTTGCAGATGTAGTTAAACTGGTTATACTGCAGTAGGGTGAATCCTTATAAATAGAGGAAAAGAAACAGGCAGAAACACAGAGGAGCACCATATGATCTTCAAGGCAGAGATAGGAATATTGGGGGTACACGCCAGCAACTTTAGAGGCCAAGAGAAAGGCAGGCAACTAATTTTTCTTTAGAGCTTTCAGGACGGGCATGGACCATTGATTTTGGATTTGGTCTCCAGATTGTGAGACACTAAATTTCTGTTTCCTTAAGCGGCCCAGTGAGTGCTAATTTGTTTAATTAAGGAATCAATATAGTATTTTATAAATAAAGAAAATCACCAATCTTTGTACAGATTTCAAGTGTCAGAGTGGAAATTTGCATCAGGAATATTTGATGCAAATAATTGCTTTCATTCAATCTCCTGTAACACTTTTTTTTTGTTTGTTTGCTTTTTGGTTGAGAAAAGTTTTGAGTGGTAGCACTATTTTAGTATCTATTAAATAATGATAGTTTTATTATATATCACCAAATCATTATTATTAATAAATTTTTCTTAAATTGAGGCAATTTCTTCCTTCATTACTGAAAACAGGTGACAGTTGTATTTCATTAAAAAATCTGCCCTCTTTTTAAAATTTTTTTCCTTTAGATAAATAAAAAGCAACTAAAATGGGCTAGAAAAGATATTTTCAAATATAATTTGAAAAGAAATTGATGGGAAATTTTTTAAAAGTTCAGGAATTTTGATGGGTGTGTCTTTTATTTTTCTTTCTTGTTTATTCTGTGACACTTTATCTGATCAGCCAAACAATTTATACATTCCCAATGAGAAAATTGAGACATCAATTTAGGTGTAAGGTCTAGATGATTATCAATGTTTTAAGTATTTGCTGTGGTGTGAAGTTTTCAATGGGAATTCTGTGAGCTTTAGTCGAGTTAGGGAAATGAGCCCAAATTTAAATTTTAGTTTCTGATTAACGGCAAATTTAAAATGATCATCAGCAGAATAGACATCAATGAACAGCTACAAAATTTCACCAACCAGAACTTTGGTGGTATATTTGGCATATTTTGGCACATAGGAGGTTGGTATGTTTTCTTATATGTTTGGTGCCACTGCACACAACAAACACACACACACACACTCTCTCTCTCTCTATCAGACACACAAAATGTTTTTTTTTTTTTTTTTTTTATACATGCAAGTTAAAGTCTGTGATGAGGAAAGGTCTAAATGTTTGTTTGGAAAGCATATCATTGCAGTTTTGGTCTATTTATTTAATGGAATAGTAAATTTTATTTTAGGAGAAGATCTTGTAATAACTTGTGCCGTATAGCTATGTCATAGCATACATTTTTCTTAAGTTATAAAGTTTTAAAAATTTTTCTAATAACTATGAAAATGACTGACTTTTTAAAAATAAGCAATTGCATATTTTCCCTTGAAGAATGTGTTCAAAATGCTATCATCATCTTCTTACTGCTTTGGTCTTGGATGGTTTTAAGAGCAGAGACGCAGCAGTAATGCAGCCACACCTTTCATAAGCACGCCAAGGCTGTAACTAAAGAGCAATGGTTATTTTACAATTCATCGGCTATTGATTTTGTGTTTGTAGGTGCTAATAACTGAGTCTATATGAGTGGAGGTTTTCTCGTTTACTAATTTCTTGTCTGTCACAAGGCATTATTTGGGAATTCATCTAGCCTCTGTCTATTACTGCTATGCAAACACTATAGGATGACAAGTTAATTTTTAAAACTGTCTGAGAGATGCTCAAACATAGACATTTTGCTTTGATCTTACAGAACATTTTTGTTTATCTCTCCCCATAAAATCAGACAAGAAAATGTTGTTTCAGCACAATACAGCATACTTCCATGTACTATTATTATTGAAAAAAACCTTAAAGTACAACTTGGCTAACAGTGATTTCACAGAACTACAAACATGTTTCTAAGACATCTGAAAATAAATATACTTTTCTTCCCTCAGTACAATATCCATTAATTTCCTCTGATCACACACATGTGTAGAAGGCTACTGCAACTTTTAAGGTAATAAAATCACTCCTATAGTCTCTGTAAGAATTTTTATATGCCCATTAAAATTTATTAATATGGAACATTACCCCAAATATTGAGTGAATTCTTATAATAAAACCAAAATATTAAATTAGGGCTGTGATCAAAGAATGTATGTTAGAAGTTTGTATTGGTTGGGCCCAAAGAATGTTTACAAATCAGCAATTTTCATTTAAAAGCTTGCATTTCCAAATTCTCTTATAAATTATCTTTCATTTTCTTAAATAAAATAAAATAATGGAGCAGGAAAAATTGAAACCAAATCAGTTTTTTTTATGTTTCATTTTGTTATTTGTTGTTTTTTTCTTAAAGAGTGTGAAGAAAATACCATTGCTACAAACTGGTGGAAATGATCCCTTAGAAAGGAAAACTGTAATGTAAGAGAAATAAAATAAAATTGATAGAGTAAGGACAAGAGAGTGGGTTTGTTTTCATGAACATTGGTGAGGGATTCACTTTGGATTGGCGGGTAGATAATTCCACAATAGAAATGTATGAAGACAGAGCATTGAATAACGTACACATGTGCCTGACAAATAGGGAAAGAAACACAGAGATGAAACACAGAGAAGTCAGTATAAACCATAGAAGCAAATTTCTTTCTGTAGATGTTTTGATTATTACCAATTATAATAATGATACATTTTATTTATTTATTTTTCTTCTTTTAATTAAATCATGGTTATATACATAAATGCAATCATGGGGTACAATGTGCTGGTTTTATATACAGTTTGAAATATTTTCATTGAACTGGTTGACATAGCTTTCATGGCATTTTCTTAGTTATTGTGTATAGACATTTATATTCTACATTTAGTAGGTTTCACCTGTACACTTCTAAGATGCACGGTAAATGTGGACCCAACAATTACTCTCCATCTGCCCATCCTCCCCCCTCCTCTTCCCTCCCATTACCCTCTCCCCATATTCTCGTGCTGTAATTGGGTTATAGCTTTCATATGAAAGCTATAAATTAGTTTCATAGTAGGGCTGAGTACATTGGATACTTTTTTCTTCCATTCTTGGGATACTTTGCTAAGAAGAATATTTTCCAGCTCCATCCATGTAAACATGAAAAGGTAAAGTCTCCATCTTTCTTTGACGCTGCATGATATTCCATGGTGTACATATACCACAATTTATTAATCCATTCTTGAGTCAATGGGCACTTGGGCTTTTTCCATGACTTAGCAATTATGAATTGGGCTGCAATAAACATTCTGGTACAGATATCTTTGTTATAATGTGATTTTTGGTCTTCTGGATAAATAGCTAGTAGAGGAATTATGGGATCGAATGGCAGTTCTATTTTTAGATTTCTAAGTATTCTCCAGATATCTTTCCAAGAGGATGGTAATGATACATTTTGCAGTTTGGCTGAGGCCGAGTTTGAACCCTCCACCCTCGGTATATGGGGCTGGCACCCTACTCACTGAGTCATAGGTGCTGCCCAATACAATTTAATTGTTATTCATTTATAAGTATTTATGGAGCGCTATAGACAAATGTGTACAATATGTAATCATCAAATCAAGGTAATCAGCAAATGCGTCAGTTCAAAGGGTTTATCAATTTTTTTTTCTCTTGGGAACATTCAGAATACTTTCTTCTATTTTAAAACAGTCAATAAGTTGGTAACTATAATCACCAAGTGTTGCTGTAAAATATTAGAACTTATTCCTCCTATCCAGCTGTAATTTTGTATCTGTGAACCATTCTCTCTCTCTGTCTTCCTCCTCCCCCCCCCAGCCTGCAATAACCATTACTGTACTCTCTACCTCTATGAGACCAGCAGTTTTAGTTTCCACATGTGTGCAATAGATCATGCAGTATTTATCTTTCTGTTTTTGTCCTTTCTCTTAACATAATGTCCTTTGGGCTTATTCATGGGGCTGCTAATGATGGGATTTTGTTCTCTCTCTTTTTTTTTTTTTTTCATTGTGTGGTATTTCACACACACATTTTCTTTATTTATTTGTTGATAGACACTTAAGTTAATTCAGTATCCTGGCTAATGTGAATAGTGCTACAATAAACATCAGGATGCAGAAATCTTTTTCATATACTGATTGATTCTCACTTGGAAAAATATCTCATACTGGGAATGCTGGATCATATGCTTATTTTATTTTTAGTATTTTGAGAAAGCTCCATATAGTTTTCCATCATGCCTGTCCTAATTTATATTCCTACTAACAGTTTATAGTTCCCTTTCTCTGACTTCTCATTAGCATTTATTACTTAGTTTTTCAACTATAACTGAGGTGACATAATATCTCATTGTGCTTTTGATTTTCATTTCCCTGATAGTGATTTTGAAGATTTTTATATAGTTATTGGCCTTTTGTATGTCTTCTTTTGAGAGATATTGATTTGGGTCATTTGTTTATTCTTTCATTAGATTATTATTATTGTTATTCTGGTACTGAATTCTTCGCATTCCTTGCATAAGCTTGCTGTTAATGTCCTGTTAAATGAATAGTTGGCAAATATTTTCTCATATTCTGCAACTTGTCTCATCACTCAGTTGATTTTTTTCTTTACTGAGCAGAAGCTTTTTAGTTTGGTATAATCCCACTTTCCAGTTTGCTTTTGTTGCTTTGGCTTTTGAGGTCTTATCTATAATCTCCTTTTAAACAGAACAGCATTTTAAAGGGCTTCCCCTTGTTTTCCTTTAGTAATTTGATGGTTTTAAGTCTTATATTTAAGTTTTTAACTCATTTTGTGTTGATCTTTGTCTAGTTTCACTGTTACGCACTTTTATTCAGTTTTCACAACACCATTAATTGAAGTTATAGCCCTTTCTGCAATTAATATTTTTGGTGCCTTTGCAGAAAATTCATTAGTTATAAATACTGTTTCTGGATTTATTTCTTGATTCTCTATTATTTTTTCACTTCTTCTGTATTTTTTTTATTTCAATATCATGTTATTTTTGATACTATTGTTTTACAGTATATTTTAAAGTCTGGTGGTATGATGTCTCCAGCTTTGTTCTTTTTGTTCAGGATTGATTTGGGGTCTTTTGTAGTTTCATACACATTTTAGAATATCTTTGTCTCTTTACCTCAAGAATGCCACTGATAAATTGATAGCAATTGCATTGAATCTGTAGATCATTTTGAGTAGTAATGTTGCAGGAAGAAAAGGCCCAATGGAGAGAAAGACCACCCAAACACAATGTTTATAAAAAGAAGGGCTTTATTCACTGGCTGGGAGCTTACAGCATAGAAGAATTCCAAATGGCCATGCTTCCTGGCTGGTTTGGTCTTTTATTTTATTTTATTTTATTTATTTATTTTTTAACAGAGTCTCACTTTGTCAACCTCAGTAGAGTGCTCTGGCATCACAGCTCATAGCAACCTCCAGTTCTTGGGCTTAGGCAATATTCTTGCCACGGCCTCCTGAGGAATATGGGGCCAGTGCCACAATGCCTGGCTATTTTTTTTGTAGCAGTTTGGCTAGGGCCAGATTTGAACCCACCACCGTCGGTATATGGGGCCAGCGCCCTACTCACTGAACCACAGGCATGGCCCTGGTCTTTCTTTATCTCTAGGCATAAAGTTCCAACCCATAGGTACCTTTTTCATTGGCTAGTTTGAATCAAGCAGGAGATCCTATTCCAACCCCCACAGAACTATAGGATTTCACAGAAGTGAAAATTTCCAAATTCCAGGAAGTTAAGTCTACAAATTCCCAAAAGCCGAGTCACCATGGTGAGGACCCTGCCGGTGTATCCTTGTGGTCTCCTTGAGAAGACCTGTTCTCCTGGACCTCATCCTTCTCAGGTACGACCATTTAACAGTATTAATTCTTCTCATTCATGAATACAAGATATTGTCCTTTGAGGGGTCTTTTTAAATGCTTTCACCAGTATTTTATAGTTTTTTTAGTATTTTTTATCTCCTTTATTAATTTACTTCAAGGAAATGTTTTTGTAGCTATTGAAAATAGGTTTGCTTTCTGAATTTCATTTTTAACTAGTTGATTCTTACATAGGAATGCTATTAATTTTTCTATATTCACTTTGCATCCTGCAAATTTATTAAATTTATTTATCAGTTCTAAAAGTAAGTTTATGTTTTTTGTGGCGTTTTTAGGGTGATGCCATCTGGAAACCTGACCATACAAGGGCCTCTGTCCAATTTAAATCTTTTTATTTCTTTCTCTTGCCTGATTGCTCTGTCTAGGACTAGCAGTACTGTGTTGAGAAAGAATGATGAAAGTGTATCTTTGTTTCATTCCGGTCATCACTTCTTCTTCGTTAACAATTATGTTAGCGAGGGTTTGCCATAGATTATCTTTATATTGTGGAAGTACCTTCCTTCCATACTTGTACTTGTTGACAGCTTTTATCATAAAAGGCTATTGAGTTTTATTGATTTTTTCTGTGTCTATTCAAACAATTATAATTTTATCTTTCAATCTGTCAATCTATTTTATATTTATTAATTTGCATATGCCGAATCACCCTTGCATTCCTTAGAATAAATCACACGTGATTGTGGTGAATGTATTTTTGATGTTATATTGGATTTGGTTTTCTAATATTTTGTTGAGAATTTTTGCATCTATATTCATCAGGATTATGGATCCATAGGTGTTTTTTTTTTGTTGTTGTTATTATTGTCCAGTTTTGATTCTAGCCTCACAGAAGGAGTTAAAAAGAAATCCCTCCTCTTTAATTTGTGAAATATATTAGAAGAGTGGGTATTAGTTTTTGTTTAAAAGTCCTGTAGAATTCATCAGTGAAACCATCCAGTCCGGCAATTTTTTTCTTAGGAGAGTTTATATTATTGATTAAATCTCATTACTCATGGTTGTGTTTAAATTTTCTATTTCTTCTTTATAGAATCTTTGGAGATTGTATGTGTCCAAGCTTTTAACCATTTCCTCTAGTTTCACCGTTGTTAGTATACAATTGCTCACAGAGTCTATAATGATACTTTGCATTTCTGTGGTATCAGTTTTAACGTCTCCCTTTTTTTAATTCTGAATTTACTTATGGGGTCAGTGCTTTTTTGTTGTTAGTCTTACTAATGGTTTGCCAATTTTTTCAAAAAACTAGCTCTTCATTTCATTGATATTTGAGTTATTTTGGTAGTCTCTATTTTATCTCCATTCCCAGCTTTATTATTTCTTTTCTTTTATTAATTTTGTTTTGGAGTTTTTCTTGATTTTCTAGTTCCTTGGTTGCAACATCTGGTCGTGTATTTGAAATATTTTTACGTTTGTTGATGTATGTGCTTATTGCCATACACCTTACATTTAATACTGCTTTTTCTGTATCTCATAAGTTTTGGTATGTTGTGTTTCTATTTTAATTTGTTTCAAGAATAATCAATTTTATTCTTATATTTGTAATTGGTCCATTGGTATTTAGAAGTATGTGGCTTAATTTCATTTTTTTGTTTGTAGGTCTTAAAATTCCTCTTATTAATTGCTTCTAGTTTTATTTCATTGTCAGAAAACAAACTTGATGCAATTTCATTTTTCTTTTAAATTTTTTCAATTTTATTTTATAACTTAACATTTGATCAGTTCACAATTTGATCATCGTGGAGAATGCTCCATATGCTGATAAAAACAATGTGTATTCTATAGTTGTATGGAATATTTTGTATGTGCTTCTTAAGTCTATTTGGTCTATATTGCTGTTAGGTACAATGTTTCTTTATTGATTTTTGTTGATTTATAGGTCTAGATGATTTGTCTAACAGTTGATGTCCTCAACTCTCATTGTATTGGACTCTTTCCTTCCCTTTAGATCTAATATTGTTTGCATTATTGTTGCAGCCCGTATAGCCTATGGCTAGGAGGAGTGAGAGTTATAATAAATACCTGTATAGCTCAATAATGGAACACCTGAGTGGAAAGGGCATGGAGAGGGAATTAGCTCTCCTAACAAGCACTAGAGCTGCGAGATGAGAGCAGTGGTGAATTGGCAGTCTCTACACCTGTGATGTTGAGAGGCGCGAGATCAGCCTTATATTAGGTGGGAGGAGAAGGCAGTCGGGAGCATGTGCATTCTATCACAGACCCGCTAACTCTGACTCTGTCTTCTCTCCTGCCTGCAAAACACCAGCACAGTACCTCTCTGCTGAAGATCACCAAGCTCTGCCAAAGACTAAGAGCTATGTTTCTAAGAAGACTGCTTTATTCTCTCTAAGACTCACACTCCCTTTCTCTGTCTCTCTCTCTCCAGCTAAAGTAGATAGCCCTCAGGTACCTAAGAGAAACTGAACCTGAGCAAGGTAACTAAGCGGTCTGCGTCTGGAACCTAGTTAAGCTGGGCCCGAGACCTGGCCAGTCCTGGGCCCTTCTTCTGGCAAGAAGTGTCAGAAGTGACATGTGACACATTATATATTTGAGTGCTCCTGTTTTGGGTGACATATATATACATACAGCTATGTTCTACAAGGCGTATTAAAATGCTAGGATATTAGGATACCACTGATGGATGAGTCCAGAGCCACTCTTTAACCATTATGCATACTATTCAACCCTCAAAATCACAAAGAAGGATATATCCCTACCCTATTACACACAATCACTAATTCTTTATGAGATATAATGTCTTAAGACTGTCAAAATCTTTTCAGTAAAAATAAAATAAAAATAAATAATCAAACACTAGTTATTCATATGATGTCTCACATTAAAAAAGTACAACGGACCAATACTCTAAAAGGGCTTGAGATATTTCTATCTATTTGTGATT